>JABCRI010000379.1:0-31526 GCA_015143295.1 Tetracentron sinense | reverse complement strand
TTTTTTATGGAACCGGACTCAAATTGAAGAAGGAGTCTTGGACTTGTTCAAGACGCTGGGCTGTATGACAAGATTACCATGGATCGGTGTGGGAGACTTAAAGGCAGATTAAATGGGAGGAAAAAAGAGGAAGCTAGGTTCGAGCTCCAGCGAAGTTGGATTTCAGAAGCTTTACAGGTTGTCACTTGTTGATCTGGGGTACAAGGAATTGAATTTATGGAATAATATGCGGGGAAGAACGGAAGCTATATTCAAGAGTGACTGGGATAGAGCAATGACTTCTATGAGTTGGTGGATTGTTTAAGGCTAGAGTGTGGCACACTATTCCCTCTACTACCTCACACAGTCTCTCCGTATGAGGTGCGAATGAAACTACCCCTAAACGGCAAAGCAGGAGAATCATCATTGAGGAGAATAGGCTCCAACAGAAGGCGAAGACTTTTATTCGTAGAGTGGGGAGAGTAGTGTCGAAATTTGTTGGGAGCCCTACGGTACCAGTTACCGAAAACTAAGATGTGATGAAATCAATTGTAGCTGGAGTAGAAACGCATTTGGGAAAGATGGAGAGATTCTGAAGAATATAAAAGAAAGAAAAATGCTGAGAGGCTTATGAAGGACAATCAAGCGGGGTTCAAAATCAGGCAGAGATCCATGGATAATGAGGAACTATAGACTCCTAATCATGAGGAAGTGTATTGGCAAAACAGAGAGAGCCGAGTTACCTGGTAGCCATCAAGGGAAAAAAATACAAAATATTTTTACCAAAGAGCCTGAACGAAAGCGAAAAAACGTTATTGTGGATTAATGGAAGAAAATGGAAATTGGTGGAGATGAAGATGTTTGGGGGTTGTGGCTGATGAATTAGTTCCTAAGATAGATTACTTCAAAGTAATCCTACTCGCATTAGCGAAGAGGGTGTTATGAAAGAGTAGTAGGACCTAGATCAAATATAAATTACTTTGACCATTTTAATCGGATGAAGTTAAAAAGCAGTCTTTCAAATGCTCCTCCAAGGCGCCTGACCAAATGGACGTCATGTTTTTCTATCAAAGATATTGGAGTATAGTTGGTGGTAAGGTTCCTCGGCTATTTTATCTTCAATTAAAATTCTGGACATATGTAAAGAAAGATAAATATAACCCATATGCTTTGATGCTAAGGTAAAAATCCAAAAGAAAATTTCATAATTTAGACCCATCAGCTAATATGCAATGTTCTTAACAAAAGTAGTCTCGAAGGTCTTAGCTATCGTATGCAAGGGGTGTTGGCTAAAGTAATCTCAGACTCGCAGAGTGTTTTTCTCCTGGGTATGCTCATTTCTGATAATGTGATGCTTATGAGTTTATGCATACATGCATGAAACAAAAGAGGAAAAGGCATAACAGGATGGATGACAATTAAATGGATATGAGTAAGGCGTAGGACGGGTGGAATGAGTATTTTTGAAGGAGGACTATGGGACAGAATGAGTTTTGAAGAAAGGTGGATTGATCTCATAATGAATGTGTGTATCTACGGCAACATATTCAGTCCTTGTAAATGGTTCCCTCAGGGCTACATTAAACAACCCGACGGTTTGAGACAGGATGATCCACTTTCACCATATTATTCTTAATTTGTGCGGAAGGTTTGTCGGTTATGTTGCAGGAATCGGAAAGGCAAGGTCAATCCATGGATTTTCAGCAAGCAGGTATGGCCCAAAAATTTCCCATCTCTTATTTGCGGATGATAGTCTCCTCATGTCCCAAGCGAATGTAAGAGAATTTGATAATATCCTCAAAGTTCTAGAGAATTATGAACAAGCTTCGGGACAAAAGATAAACCGGGAAAAGACATCCTATTTTTTATCCCAAGCACGCTAATATGGTTCAACAAGAGATAAAGAATATGCTAGGGGTAAAATACTCAACCCTTAGTGAGCGTTACCTCAGACTTCCTGTTATGGTCGGCAATCAAAGACCTCGCACGTTTGGTAGTTAAGGAGGGGGTTTTAAAGAAGATCAGTGGTTGGAAAGAAAAAATGTTGTCAAGAGAGGGGAGGGAAATTTTAATCAAGGCAGTGGCTCAAGCTATTCCTATATATACCATGTCATGTTTCAAACTTCCCAAATCGTGGTGCTTGGAGCTCCAATAAGTCATTTTAACACAAAATTCTGCTGAGGTCAAAGGGAGGTGAATACCAAAATTCATTGGATAAGTTGGGCTAAATTGTGCAAGAAAGCCAATGGTGGAATTGGGTTTCGAGATCTTCAAGGTTTAATTTAGCTCTTCTAGCCAAACAAGGGTGGAGGCTTCTTCAAAATCCTCAATCTATTTTCTATAGAGTATTCAAATCAAAGTATTTCCCCAATGGATCATTTCTTAATGCTAAACTAGGATCAAACCCGAGTTTTATTTGGAAAAGCTCTATGGCAGCTCAAAGTCTTCTCCAAGAAGGGACAATGTGGAAAGTGGGAAATGAGAATGGTATAAATATTTGGCATGATAAGTGGACTCCACGACCTCTATAAGCAGCCCATAACTTAGTACTGTCACAAGGGTGGGGGAAATTGTTGATCTAGTAAGTAGAAGGTGGAATACATCTCTTATCAACAGAAGCTTTGATATTCATGATGCGATGATGATAAAAGCGATTCCGTTGAGTGACATCCCAGTTCGGATAAGTTGACTTGGCAAATTGGTAAATCCAGGGTATTTCAATTCGATTGACCTATCATCTAGCTTCTAGAGGTGTGAATGATGACAATGACGAAGATGGTGGGGAGGGATATAATGCTGTTGATACTAAGAGATTGTGGAAGCTAATATGGGGACTTGGAATTCCAAGCAATGCAAAACTTTATGTGGCGAGCATGTTCAAACTCTCTTCCAACTCTTGGAAATCTGGTTAGGAGAGGAATTCCAATGGAAAAATCATGTCGCATTTGTTCCTATCATCTGGATTCAGTGACCCATGCCCTGTGGGAATGCCCTTTGACTCGGAATGTGTGGGCTCTTATTAAGGGGAGAGTTCAAAAGATGGCCACAACAGAGGTTCTTGATTTTCTCCAAATTATGCTATTGTTTGAAGCTCAAGCTACTAATCAGGAGTTGGAATTAGGGACCATGTTAGCTTGGGCTATTTGGGATGCGCGCAACAGGTTAATTTTTGACAATTTCCAATCTCACCCAAAGCAGATTGTTGAAAAAGCTAAGAGTCTTCTACGGGATTTTCAAAAGCTAGCAGGGGTTCGAAATCCGTTCTTTTTTATCTCAATATAGTCCTAAGGAGGACGGAGGCAGTCAAGGAGGAACAGTTGAGGTCTTAAGGATTGATCTTATATATATTCAATGATTCTTCTAGGGAAACTTTTGAGTTTGTCCCTTCATCTTGTAATTCTATGATTACATTTTAATATAATATTTTCTATCTATTTCATATAAAAAAAAAAAAAAGACAAATGTTGTACCCACCTTGAGAGTTTTGAATTTTTTTTTTGAAATCTGCATCTAGTGCTAGCACTTCACACCCATATAGTGGTGTAGTCGTGTCCAATCATATGCTGCCATGTTGCGTGCTTAATGGCTGCTTGACACACATGATCCATCATGACAATTCTTAGTCCAAAGAGTATTGAAAGCCTTGGAACTTGGCAAGGCACCATTTACATCATTCTGCACTCCTATATAAGCAGTTTTTCATGCAAATGTGGGAAAGATTGGCCTTCAGAATTTCGGATGAGCTAGATATTAAGTCATAATTTGCTAAAGCAAACTCTCTTGATTTAGAATTCTTAGCCACTGTTTGTTGGGCTATTTGGAATGCTCGAAATAAACTTATTTTCCATAGGTGGATATGAATCCTTCTACTGTTCTGACAGATGTATATAAATTTTTTCATACTTATGTGAGTGCAGGATCTTCCCATGGTGGCCACGAAGACAATGAATCAAGAGAGCACCAACTTGATAGCCCCTACCGAACCTCTAGTTCAAGTATATCCTGCAACACGACTACCAAGAAGACGACATCCCACTGTCAGATCATTTTTATCCAAACTATTGATGGAGCAGTGGATACCATACATTCTATGTTAGGCATTGGGGGAGTTCTCTCTGATTCTTTTGGACAGTGTATTATGTCATTTTCAGAAATTTTACATGGCGATTTGAGTATCATTGCAGAAGCTCAGGCCATTAGGAGTGGCTTAATTTTGTCTAGTAACGCTGGTGTGCAATGATTGGTTTTGAAATCTGATGCCAAGGCCCTAATTGATGTTATCAATATGCCAGTTAATGCTGCGTGGGAAGTAGTACCCCTCATTTTGGATATAAAGCAGCTGATGTCCTCCTTTTGTCATGTTAGTTGCCAATATTTCCTAGGGTACTGCATAAGGAAGCCCACCGCCTAGCTAAGGGGGATCTTCGTGTAAATGTAGATCCTATTTTTGGGTTAGTTCAATGATAATTAGCTATTCACCAAAAAAAAAAAAAAACCAGAAAAATATGCATGATAGTCCATGAACCCACCTAATCCAGATTTTGCATGCCATATTTAAAGTTCCAAGCTCTAAGCTATAAGAGAAAGTATTACTTGGGAAAATACTCTCTTCCTCAATACAACTTACGTGAGGAGGGGAGAGTTTATATATATTGGCAAAACACATATACAAGGAATAAAACATTACAAGGATCGTTCCTATCTTGTAGGAGAAGAATACAATAAGAATAAACAGCTAAGGGAAAGAACCCTTTTAGGTAATGCCTTCTAATTGAGGAGTTGCCAGTCGTGGAGTAGATTCAATCTTGGAGGAGATCTCCACGACTTCTAATTGTGGAGTGGATTGTTTCTTGGAGGTGATATCCTTAGATACGTTAACACACCTCCGCAAGCAAAGCGGTACCTCAGTGACGCGAAGCTTGGACTGCAACATCTTAAATCGAGCAGTGGTGAGTCCTTTAGTAAAGATATCAGGGGTTTGATCAACAGAACTTACAAATCGAACATTGAGGTCACCACGAACCACCTTTTCACGAATGAAGTGATAGTCTATCTCCACATGTTTAGTTCGAGCATGTAGACTGGATTGGAGGCGAGCGACAAAGCACTAATATTGTCACAATAAATGGTTGGTGGTGCGTGAAGAAAAACTTTCAGATCATGAAGAATCATCCGAATCCAAGCTAGTTCAGTTGCTGTATAAGCTAGCGAGCTATATTCAAACTCGGTACTGGAGCGTTCAATTGTGGGTTGTTTCTTGGCACTCCAAGAGATAAGACTCAACCCAAGAAAAATCCCATACCCAGAGGTAGACCGGCGGTCATCAGGGTGACTAGCCCAATCAGCGTTTGAAAAAGCTGTTAAAAGAGGAGCACCTTTCTGAAAGTGTTACCGAAGTGAATAGTACCCTTAAGATAACGTAGAGTACGTTTTGCTGCAGCCCAATGAGAAGAGCGTGGGGAATGCATATATTGGAAAACTTGATTAACAACAAAAGTAATGTCTGGTCGAGTGAGAGTGACATATTGAAGGGCGCCCACTATACTTCGATATTCAGTGGGATCAACAAGAGGATCTCCATCCAACCATGAGAGTTTAGATCCTGAGGCAACTGGAGAGCTAATCGACTTTGCTCCATCCATCTTAGCACGAGTGAGAAGATCACGAATGTACTTGGACTGTGATAGATATAGGGCATGAGGCTGGTGATGGGCTTCAATACCAAGGAAATAATGAAGAGGCCCGAGGTCCTTCATAGCAAAGAGGCGATTGAGATCTAGCAGCAAGGAATGTATGGCCGACACCTGATTTCCTGTAACAAGGATATCATCAACATAGATTAACAAAAAGAGGAGACAATCATCAACATGTCTGATGAATAAGGAGCTGTCAGCTGTAGAACCAATAAAACCAAGGACTTGTAAGTAATCAGTGAGGTGAAGAAACCAAGCACGCGGGGCTTGTTTAAGGCCATAGAGAGACTTGTGGAGTCGGCACACATGAGTGGGCTGAGTGGAGTCAACAAACCCTTGAGGTTGTTCCATATATACTTTTTCAGAGAGCAAGCCATAGAGAAATGCATTATGAACATCCATTTGGCAAATGGGCCAATCATTCTGAACTGCAAGAGTCAAAACGATACGGATCGTCGCATGCTTAACCACAAGGCTGAAGGTGGTAGTATAATCAAGACCCGGTTATTGATGAACCCCCTTTGCCATTAAACGAATCTTGTACCGCTCAATGGACCCATTGGACTTTTGTTTGATCTTATATACCCAACGACAACCAACAATGTTTTTATTTTGTGGAACTATAACAAGAGTCCAAGTCCCTTGCTTTTGTAGAGCATCAAATTCATGGGCCATAGCAGTGCGCCACTCAAGTTGTTTGACAGCTTGAGTGTAAGAGCTGGGTTCTACTAAAATAACAGAGGTGAGAAGAGCGGTCGGTAATGGGTAATGGGTAGAGACCAAAGTCTTAGGTTTAAAAATCCCAGATTTTGAACAGGTGCCATAGGAATGGGTAGATGAGGAGTTGGTTGATCAGGAAAGGAAACACAATCAAAGGGTGGGGAAACCAAAGGCAAGGCTATGGGTGGCCCAAGTGGAGCGGGTGGGTCAAGTAAGGGTTCGGGTGGAGGAGCTGGAGAAGCAAAGTTGGTAGTGGGTGTCACGGACAAAGGTGTAGGGGATGTGGGTTCCATATCTGGTGAGAGAGGTGAGGGTGTTACCTGGAGGACCGAACCAAGTAGAGTTGGAGAGGTATCCTCTGTCGTTCCTCTGGAAGAGTGAACTAACTCTTTTTCAGCAAACGGAAACCGGGATTCGTTAAAAACAACATGACGAGAGTGATAAAGTCGACCACTACGAATGTCCATGCACTTATATCCATAGTGATTAAGGCTATAACCAAAAAACACGCATTCAGTAGTACGATGAGTAAGTTTATTGTTCATGTAGGGACGAAGTAGATGAAAACTTGCACAACCAAAACTACGCAAGAGACCATAATCGGGGGCTTTTTAAATAATTTTTCATAAGGTGAAATGTTAGCTAGAACCTGAGTAGGAAGGCGGTTAATCAAAAATACTGCAATAGCAAAGGCATCATACCAAAACCGAGTAGGTATATGAGCATGGGTGAGAAGAGCTATCCCAGTCTCAACAACATGGCGGTGTTCGCGCTCTGCAACCCCATTTTGTTGAGGGGTATGAGAGCAAGAAATACGATGGGAAATGCTATGGAGAGATAAAAATAATTTTGAACCGAATACTAGTATATTCTCCACCCCCATCGGTTTGGAGTGATTTAATCTTACGATCAAACATGTTTTCAACAAGGGCGGTGAAGCGAACAAAAATTTCATAAATTTCAGATTTAAACTGGAGAGGAAAAATCCAACAATAATCATCAATAAAGCTCACATAAAATTTATAACCATGGATTGATACTTCTGGAGCAGGTCCCCATACATCGGTGTGAACAAGTTCGAGGGGAAAACTAGTGACAGACTCAGACAAATTAAACGGTAACCGGAAACTCTTACCCATTTGACAAGACTGACAAACCCAAGACAACTTAGAGGACCAGAAATCGGGAGATGCTTAGATAAAGTCGCCATAGTTTGTGCAGTAGGGTGACCGAGGCGATGATGCCAGACCATGGGAGGCTGCCGAACACTAATGAAGGGTGTAGGAGAGATTGGCGAAGAAGGAGAAGTACTTAAGGGAAGCTGAAGCGGGTATAGGCCATCATGCATCCGTCCTTGAAAGAGGGTCCTCCCTGTAAGGTTGTTATTCACAAAAAAAATGAGAGTCAGTGAATATGAAGTGACAATTGTTGTCCTTAGTAAATTGAGAGACATATATAAGATTTGTTTTCATTGTAGGAACATGAAGTACATGATCAAGTTTAAATATTTTGTCAGAAGAAGAAACTTGGGAGGTTCCAGTGTGAGAAATAGCAAGAGTGTTACCATTACCGACGGTCAGGCTGTCATTACCCTCATATTCCGAATGTAGAGAGAGATTATTGACGTCGGCAGTGACATGATTCGAGGCCCCGGTATCGATAAACCAGGTAGAGGAAGCTTGCTTGGACGCAACCATGGCTTGAAGCTTCTCAGGAGGTTGACGGCCTTGATAAGAAAAATCAAGGCGATGAAAACAGTCAAGAGCATGATGTCCAACTCGGTTGTAGATTTGAAAAATATTCGGCATAGGAGGCTTGGCCGAATGATGAGGAAAGGCTGGAAAACCAATTTGAGAACCACCACCGCGGCCACTATTATTCTGATGACGACCTCGACCTCGACCACGACCTTGATAATTATTTGAGCGGGCACGTGAACCACCACGACCACTATTTGGAGATTGGGGGGCTCGATTCGTAAAAAAAGCTTTAGAAGGCTTCTCATATGTATTGGTGGAGACATGAGATTCGAGACGAAGCTCAAAGGTGAGTAGCTGGCGGAATAATTCATCAAAAACAATGGGAGAATCCCTATTGAGGACTAACGTGTGAATGAGATCATATTCCTGTTCCAAGCCATTGAGGACTTGATTACAAAGATCATAGTCGAAATCGGTTGGCCAACCGCCTCAAGAGAGTCAGCGAGGCCTTTCATTTTGTCCATGTAGTCTGTAATGGACATTCCTCCTTTTTTGATGGACTGAAATTGTTGCTTGAGTTGAAGGACTTGAGAATGAGACTGCATTAGATGGAGGCATTCAAGTCGTTGCCAGACCTCACGCGAGGTTTGAAGGCCGATCACGCGTTGAAGAACTAAGGTGTGAAGGGTAGCATTAATCCAAAGCAAAACCAATGAATCATGTTCTTGCCAAGTTTCATAAGCTGGATCAATGTTGTCTGTAGGTTTCTTTTCAGAATCGAGAAGAAACTGAGGGGGACATGGCATAGACCCGTCAACAAACCCCTTGAGCTTGTTTGCTCATAGGACGAGCTCAGTGGTCTTAACGTACGGTCAAGCCTAAGATGAGACCGTGCTCTTAACGTACGGTCTCAGTGGTCTCAACCCTAAGATGGTCTTAGTAGCAAAGTCCTTTTAAAGAAGGATAAAGCTTCTGAGATCCCCTTAGGGCCGAGACCACCGAGACCATGCTCTAAGAGCATGTGATTTCAGGTGGGGCCTACCATGTTAAATAGGCCCCACCTGAAATCCAAAGCTCTGTGAGCATGGTCTCAGTGGTCTCAACCCTAATGGGGTCTTAGTAGCAAAGTCCTTTAAAGAATTGGGATAATTTCTTAATAAAAAGATAAAAAGCCACCCAGTCAGGGGTGGGTCTAAAAGTCTTGGCCCTCGAAGAATCTAGAATTCTCGATACAACGACCTTAAAATGGCATCGAGCAAACTTCCATGGATGCAGTTGGTTAAGCTGATTATTCTTTATCTCACCTTGGACTAGTACCCTCAGATGCATACCATCAATAAAATAATTTAGATCTTATCATGGACGCCAAATTTCCATGATAAGGCCTCCTAATCACAAATTTGGTCTATCTTATACGTCACCATGGACTGTGGACTAACCTCCCATGTGCACCCATTCGACATCCTTTTTTTTTTTTTTTGAAAAGTGTATAAAAACCTATAGAGCTTCACATGTTTACTTTCTTCTTTAATCGACAATCAAAGATTGTAATTGTTTCAAAATTTGCAAGCTAGTTTCTTCTTAACTCATCAAAGATTATGATATACATATGTAGAGGTGCAACACAGTATCTTGATCACAACACACAAACAAGGTCTTGGTGAAAACATTTGCAAGAACTAATATAAACACATACAATAATCTACAGAAATTCATGTTTTTGTTTCAGGAATCAAGCTATATGCCGAATTATAATCTTGTTTTGGTGTTGCAACTACAGTTGTTGTTCATGTAGCAGGTGGTGTTGATTCTCGGTACGTAGGATCCTGCCCGTAGAAAGTTGGGGTTTCCTGAAATGTGGGGAGCGATGAGAAGGTGTCCGCAACAGGGACTAAGGCTGGGGCAATGGTGGTGGCAATGAAATGTGGACTTTTTAAATGGCGACTGATGCGTGGTAAAGAAAGACTCAACTGGACCTAAAATGGGCTTCTATGGGCCAAGATAAAAGGCTACTATGGGCCTAGATTGGGACCTCTATGGGCCTAGAAAGTGAGCCTGAACCTAAAAAGATTTCAGCTTCAGGAATGAACGATGATGAATTAACGGCACACACATACTTTTCTCTCTTTAATAGACACCATATGACTTGTACCCCATATTTTTTTATTCAGTAAATGGGAGTCCTGTTTATGCTATTCATCTGTGGATTGTGTTCCCTTAAATGGGCCTTCCATGATTCCAAGGCCAACCATAGGAAGGGCTCCTTCAACTGCTATCATATTGATAATTGAACACATCCATAAGAATATGCCGACAGGTGATAAGGAAAGACTTGGCATGCAATGAAACATGATTATGGTTTGCAAAGTTCACAGCCAATTGAGGACAGAGGAGGCTCATTTTTGTAGTATTGTGGGTAGGGCAGTGTAGGGACCCTACCTTACCCCTTCAAGGGCCTGGATTGATTAGGTCCTAACCTTACTCTAATGGGCAGGGGTACCCTTGTTAAAGATATTTTTTTTGTCAGGCTTAATTGTCGGGCCATACAATATCTTACCTTGACAAGACCAGATCTCTCCTTTGTTGTTTATATAGTTTTCTAGTTTGAGCACAAACCTATCGACGACCATCTGTAATTTAACAAGCGGATTCTTCGATATGTTCAGGGAACATTGAATTTTGGCATTCATCTTCTCAAAGAAAGCTTAACTGATTTATACGCTTTCTCATATGCAAATTGAGCTGGGTGTCTGATTACTCGTCGCTTGATCATAAGTTATTGCATATTTCTTGGGTCTAATTGTATTTTCCTAGCGCAGAAGTTGAATATTGTGTCATGGCCGCTACAACAACAGAATTGACATGATTCTCATTTCTCCAACGTGATCTTGGTGTTTCTTTAGCTCATGGTCCGACTCTATTTTGCGATAATAAGTGTATTGTACATGACTATTGTAACAGATAAAATTTGTAAAATAGAACAAAAAGAAGGGGTAAAATAGTGATTTCTCATGCTCAGAAATTCTGACAATTTAGCCGTCATAAGCCCACTTGGGCTATGTGCTGGCTCACTTGAGTGTTATCTGACAGGTGATCTTATCATGACTGCACAAGTCATGATGATTAAAAAATGCCTGTAAACAAGCAAGAATGACCAGGGAAGAGAGAGGGATGGTGCGAAAGGCAAGAGAAGAGAAAAAGGGCAGAAGAAGAAGAGAAAGAGGATGGTGCGAAAGGCAAGGAGGATGGTGTGAAAGGCAAGAGAGGAAAGAAAGAGAAGAAGAGCAAGAGGAAGAGGAAGAGCAAGAGGAAGAGGAAGAGGAAGAGGAAGAGGGAGATCTGAGAAGCTTGAGTCATTCACACCCCTCTCCCAAAGTGCTGTATAGATGGCCACTCACCCGATTCTCTCATCTTCCTTTGGTGTTATCCGGCCACTTGATGCTCTTTGTGGCCTCACAAGCGTTTATGGCCGTCAGATTATCTCAAATAGGCCTTGTCTGCCTGATGCTCTCCATGAATGGTCACACTGCCACTTGCAGGGCCTTGCAATTGATCATCTGTTGAGTGCCATCACACTTGAACTTGTGTCTGATGATGTGAATAGTGCCAAATTTGTTGTGCCGTTGTGCTGTGAATAGTGCCCAATACGTTGTGCTGTGAATAGTGCCCAATACGTTGTCCCGTTGTGTTGTGCATAGTCCCGAGTACGTTGTCTGAGCCCGAGCTACGTTGTCTGAGCCCGAGTACGTTGTCTGAGCTCGAGCTACGTTGTCTAAGCCTTATCCGAGCTGAGTCCTTTAGGCCATCCGAGCTGAGTCCCTTGGGCCATCCGAGCTGAGTTCTTTGTGCCTTCTGAGCTATACCCTTTGTGCCTCCTGAGCTACAATTTCCAGAGCATAACACCAGAGCTCGTCCTCAAGTGCATATGCCCAGTGCCCTCACGATAAGTATCTCTATAACTTACTGTGCTTTATGTTGTGCTTGTGTCTTGTGCCATACACTGTGCTTGTGTCTTGTGCCTTACACTGTGCTTGTGCCTTGTGCCTTATGTTGTGCCTGTGCCTTGTGCCTTATGCTGTGCTTGTGCCTTATACTGTGCTATGTGCCTTATACTGACTTTATCATCGGAGCTTATTTCAGGGTGCACACCCGCCCCTCAGGCTCATTCACAGGTGAAGTTTTGCTATCATTCCTCTACCAGCTAAGCAGCTACAGACGCGTGGCATGTACCGGATTTTTCCCCTTTCAACTATCAAGTGTTCCATGCCTGAACAAATTGGCACATCAAACTTGACTATCACCATATCAAGAAAAATGTGACTTAGGATTCTCTAATTACACAGTTCATTAGGAGATGTTTTTACCAAGGCCTTAGCTAAAGAACCATTTTGCTCCTTAAGGTCCAAAGTTAGGCGTTTTCTTGTCACTGGTCTAAGTTGGGGGGGGGGGGGGGGGGGGGGGGGGGGGGGGGGGGGGTGGGGGTGAATAAGGAAAATACTTTGAAATTATAAGAAAAAGTCTTTGAATCTTAGAAGAAAATCTAATAACAGAGGAAATGTTAAACCAACAAGGCATGTCTTTGATATAAAAGAGGAAAGGTTTGCACAAAAAGGCACCTAGAAACAAACCTAAAAGAGAAAAGGTTCCACTAAAAAGACAAGTTTCCACTACAATAACACGTGAAGAGTATGGACATTTTGTAATACTCTCTTATTCTTATTATTTTAGAAAATGATTGTGAGACTGCCCCCATCATAAGGCAACCCGAGACCGGGAGTGGGGATAAAGGATTCTAGAGCATCCATTTTTTTTTTTTTGAATGTCCTAGCATCCTTGTTATTTGTTGATCTTATAAAACATGTTTTATGTTATTTTGCTTAAATCAAGAAAAATAACTTGAATCACGCTATTTTGCCTGAATCTTGTCATTTTCAGTTTAAGTAGCCAAAATCACGTTATTTAACCCAAGTCACGTTACTTGAAAATGGAAAAGTTTTTCACGAGAGAATTCCCCCCCCATAGATTTTGCTAGCCCTAGAAGGGAGCAAGTGAATAGAGAGGAGAGTGGGGCTAGCAATCCCCTTTTTAACCCAGAGGGGTTTGAAACCTCAAGACCCGCCCTAATAGGGATGCCCTTAAACAAAATTCCAAGAGGGACCTGCTTCAGTGGAGATGCCCTTAACTTAACCACATATTTACAAGAGCGTGTTGGCCTATATTCTCCACCCAACCTTGTAAATATGGATTTAATTACTTACACGCAACCATGTGTATAGAACTTTACATATAAAGAAATGAAGTACAAAAATAAATATATAGATACGGATTTAAATACAAACAAATAGTGAGGTACCAATAAACAACCGCTCTTAAAAAAATAATAGAAACCCAATAGCTAAAGCTACAACAAAAAAAATATAAGTTAACCGCTAATCTCTCTCTCTCTACTCCACCAGATGCCCAATCTTTGTCTCTTCCCTAATCGGAGTATTCCGTGGAAAACTCACACTTTCCATAATCTGTAAGTCAAACAAACACACATTTTTCAGCAAACACCAGTAAAGAAAGAAAAAAAAAAACAGAAGGTTATTTTTCATAAGCAAAGCAAAGTAAAGTGAAGGATTATTCACTGCTCCGTGAATGACGCTGCGCATGTTAGCGAATTAAAACAGAAAATTCTAATATGCACTGCTACGGTTTACCCAAAGTAGTTTTTAGAAAAACAAAGGCGGCGCACAATAAAAAAGAAAATGAGAAAGAGATAAAATACGCACTGGGAGGCTGAGTGACAACATAGGCTGCCCCTTGGAAATCACAGGTTCCGCTCCGACGTCCATTCTTCTGATAAAAACTATTGAAAGCAAACGAAGCATGAGCCTCAAGCGTATTGGGATCGTAACACGTGGCACCAGGTTGAATCTGACGGCAATCAGCCCCTCCCTCGCCGCAAGCATAATCAATCGCTGCCTGCAACTTCTTCTCCCCAACTTTCCCATTCGCCACACACCAGGTCTTCCCCGACGAGCTCGTCGACGCGTTTCCGTTACCGCTCACCGGCGTTTCTTGGATCTTGCTACCGTTGACCGGCGTTGACTGGTTGTTCCCTTTCAGACCCTCCGTCGTCAAGGGTATGTTATAAACCTTCTGTTCGTCCGGGTAGAAGAGACCGTAGTTTCTCTCAGAGGTCGGACCTGTCTTTTGGTTCTCGTTAAAGAGCGCGAATAAGAAGACGTCGAGGGTCGCCTGAGGCCTCAACGGGGTCCCACCACCGGTGAGTACTCTGCGCACCAGGTTCCCGTTATAGGCTGCCGCATTGGCCTCGTTCGAGCCCGTTTCGCTCTCGTCTCCCTTGGAGGGCCAACCCGTTTCGGACACGACCATCTTCAAGTCATTGTATTTCAAAGCAGACATGGCTGCAAACACGGCGTCAATTTGGGCTTCGAAGAGGCTGACGTAACGCAATCCGTTACCGGAGTCTACAACGCCTGAGTTTTCTCGGAAGAGAGCGTAATCGAGAGAGATGACGTCGGCATTGGCGGTGTAGGCAAAGAAAGGGTATACGTTAACCATGAGGTACGACCCGGTCTGACGGAGAAAATCCATCATGGGTTTGATGACCGGTTCGACCAACTCGGTTTTAAACGATCCAGCTGAAGATGGGTAGGAGGACTGGAGAGCACTGAGTGCTATAGGGGAAGAAACTTTAATGGCGGAGTCGAGGTTGTACTTAACGAGTGCGGCCTGAACGTTGCGCATGGCGGGGACGAGGAACTGGGTTGTGTTGTTCGGATCGACGAAGACTTCGTTCCCGACTGCAATGGCCTGGATTTGGGTTGATGGGTAATAGGCAGCGATGTTTTTCTGGACCCATGTGTAGGCGAAGTTCTGTTGCAATGCAGCCGAGTTGAGGAGCTCGTTGGGTAAAGCAACGATGACCTTAATGCCTGAGCCAGCAAGAGCTTTGAGGACGGTCGGTTCAGTATCGTAGAGCTTGACTCGGTCTAGACCCTGAGACTTAAGGAGCTGGACTACATTCACTGGTGAAGGAAGATTATCAGCAATGCGTCCGTAGTTTATTCCGATCGAACCCCCATCTGCAAATGAAGAACACAAACATTAATAACCAGAACACACAAATAGATAAATAGATAGAGGCAGAGAGAGAGAGAGAGAGATTGGGAAAGAAACAGCATTTGTACCTGCAAATACGAAGATGGAGAGGATTAATAGGAAGTAAGAAATGGTTGCCATGCTTTGATTCTGAGGAAAGCAAAGCATGAGAGAGAGAGATAGAGGGGTGAGTCCTTTCTCTCTCTGTTTTTGATCTTTTATAGACTGTGTTTCAGAAAGAGAGTGGGGGGAGTGGGAAAAGAAAGAGGGGTCTTATGGGCCGAACTGGCGGAGAAGTTGAGGGCCCATGTGGCAACTCTGAACGAACGACCACCTGTCTGTCTCAAACTCTCACCTCTCCTCCACTGCGCGACCCTGACGGAACCCACAAACTCGACCGTTATCATTTTACGAAACTATACCATAGGACTTAGTCCATCGTTCTCAGTGTACTCCTACTTTATATACCATACACGTGTCCCATCATCTAAAAAAGTAGGTTCTAGTTGTTGAATGTTTTTTTTTTTTTTTTTGTGAGTAAATTTGGTTAACCAGGATATCATGTATCTGGGATTTCGTCGTTGTCGGGCTTCCCTCCCATAGTTCAACACATGTCCCTTGACATCCTTTAATTTAACTGTGGTTAAGCGTATAGGTGTAAGCTTGATTCTTAAAAATATTTTTTTAAAATGTAACTTTTCATGATAAAATTTCATAACTTAGGCTAAAAGGACAGTTGAAGGGGCATTGTGTATGGGGCAGATGGTTTTTGTGTGGCTAGGGCCAGACCAAATGATCCCCATTTACCTACGATTAGTGAAATTAGTGATTTGGTTTTACTCAATTCGAACGTTGGCACTGACAGCTGTGCCTGTTTGCTAATAATAATGGAGAATTTTTTTTTTTTTCGAAAACGGGATTTTCTAGTTTCTGCGGTAACTGGTTAAGAGGTAAAAGGAGATCATTTTCCCTTCTCAAATTACTTTTAACCCAAGGTTTGTACGATTGTCGGACCTGATCCCGGTGAAATTTGGCATCGTCTTGTTTTGTAATCGTTTTTTCACAAAATCTACGGTTACCAGAAAAGAACTTTCGACTATCGATGAAGAGAGAATCTATTGTGTCTCGATTTTCAACGGCTAGTAGGAGAAATTATCATCATAAAATCACTGTTCCGTTTGTGGGCGGGGTGTTTGGTCTAGGTTCATTGCTCTGTTTCAGAATAAACTAGAAATCGAGGCAACGACTATTTTCCCAACACAAAAATTAAGTTCAGAGACAAACCCCACCATAAAATGGGTCCCACTATAGAGCTGAATTTCAACAATCAATCAATATGATCCATTGCTATGGTCCACCCAAAGAGACTGGCCGCACGATTTGAAAGACAGAGATTGACTGTGTGTGAACTATTATCCATTGCAACACGCCTGGGTTTGTCCCAGTTGTAAGTATCTTCCTTTGGGGAGTGACTCAGTGTTTTAATCCTGGTGTGACTGTTGAGTGTTCAAACCCACCTAACCCCCAACCCCGTCATAGATAGATAAATGATATAGTTGATTACTTAAAAAAATATATATAATAATAATAATAAAAGTAGTGATAGGGAGACCCATCAAATGGGATCCATGGGTCCGTTAGCTATTTTCCTAGTAATAATAATCATCGATATCCCAATATAGATAATGTATGAAATTTAATGACATGTAGTCTCTTGGGTAGATCTGGGGAAGAGTATGAAAGGTTCACGCACGCCCAAGGAAACTTGTTCAACCCCATTGACTTGTTGTAGTTGGGTAGATTTATGTTGAAGCAGGTGGGATTGGGTAAAGTCGGCTAATTAAAGTTCAAACCTAACTCACTCAAGTTCGTCGGTAGATTTACGTTTGGAAGAGACACGTAAAGTGGGGTAACCAATCTATCTAAATAACAGAATGAAAAAAATATCAACATCGTAATAGGTGGTCAACAACCTCTGTGGCAACTTATGATGCCATAACAGGTTGCCTACAACAAGATATGGTGAGTTTAGGTGGTAGTGGGAACCGAAGGACTTACTTGGGAAAAACTTAATGCCCGAAACCTCCTCTATAGTTCGCCGCGTGATCGGATAACAGCCAATTGAGTTGATGTCGGGAGAGTTCAATCGCACCACAGGTCAACACGTGTCCCTTTTAACCCCTATAAACTATGGTTAAGATTAACTAACATTTTTAAGGTTTAACAATATAACATTGATTTTTACAAACAATATTATAAATATATTAACTTTAAGGGTAAAAAATTCTTAACTAGAAATAATTTTTTTCCCCTTAAAACCGAGGTTATATTGTTAAAGCCAAAGGGTTAGTGAATTTAACCCAAGCTAATAGGGGTTAGAAGGGACAAGTGTTGGCTTGCAGGTGTGAACGAACTCTCCTCGAGTTTAATCACAATTGGCTGTGATTCGATCTCGTTTGCCACTCCCATTGGAGAACATCAATTATTTGGGCACTAATCCTTCTCAGAACCTCACTCCCAAACTCACACTGCCATAGCTTAGGAGAAATACAAAATCTTGTGTCTTAATTGGAAATCCATCTCTCTCTCTCTCTCTCTCTCTCTCTCTCTCTCTCTCTCTATATATATATATATACTAGTTGGTAAGGCACGTGCAATGCACGTGCTTTGAGATTAAAATAGAATTGAATAGACAACCTACTAAGATCATACTGCAAGCAAATAGGTTTTCCTCCAAATTTGGACTTGGGAGTGCTTCATTTATGACATTAATACAAGGCATTACCAATAGAAGTTTACATGGTTAAACATCCTAATACAAAAGAGAAAGAGTGCCCTGCAAAAAGTTTATCTCTATCATCATAAGTGGGGCATCAGGCATGGCGGATTATTAATATTAGGATGCACCTTAAGGGAGTTCTGCAGTAACAGTTTGCCACCAAACTTTTATATGATAGTATTACTGGAAGAGAGTTCTGTTAAAACCATGCGGTGAGAACAAGAAAATCCATTGCAGCAGCAAGACCATTAACACCTACACATTATCCACCATATATACTCATCGTGATGGAACTTTAAAATGCTAGGTAAGATGACATGTGGTCATCTAATTTGAAATGGAAGAAAAATATAATTTTCTGTCACAACTGAGATTGCTAAGATCAAGAAGCCAATAATGAGTACCAAGAACCTCCACCATACAGTCCGGAGCATTTTCTAACTGAAATTAAAAAAAAAAATTACTACCGAAATCTCATGCTAATAGATAGGGCATGTTGGTAATAAATACAAATTATGAAGGGTAATTTTATTTTGAGGGTTTTTATCAATATACCCACATTTTGTATTTAATCACAGGGAATGGACTCAACAAATCGATATCCTTGTGAGAAAACATCAATTTCACCAGGAGACACTAATATTCCACACTCAGTTGTGATCCGCAATCCTGTATTAACAAGACATAACTTAAAAAATAAGATTCTTAAAGAATATAATATTTTGAATGTTGTTTCCTACTAACTCATGAATTTTCACCAAAAAATAAAATCAAATGAAGTACCTAGAAAAGCAAGGGTATTATAGTCAATAATTCTTTACTGTTACAAAATACCAAAAAGAGTGTATTGTAAAATGATCGATGAAGTTACACATTTTTAAATATAACTGTGAAGACAGATGCAAAATCATAATTGATAACCAACTGAAGTTTGATTATGTAATGGATGCAATAAACCAATATTTGATTTGATTCTTAAAGTGTGCAACAAGTAAGAAAGGCCAATAAACTAATGTTTAGAGTCCTCAAAGCTACTGTGCTGGTTGAATCCCACACCACTCCTCACACATGCAGGGTATGTAATGAGAGTCTTGAGAAAAGACATTCAGGTTTACCCATATAACTTCTTATAAGGAAGTAGCTAAGACTGTAAGGAGCTATAGTAGTTAAGACAATATTCAAGGGACTTCTAACTTCAAATAACTACCCACAAGGAAGTAGCTAAGACGGTAAAGAGCTATAGTAGTTATTAAGACAGTACTAAGGGGACATCTAACTTCATATAAGCTTATATCTCAATTAGTTGTTCTGAATAATCAGAGCCCCTATAGGTCCATACTTTGCTCACCTCTAATTTTGGTCTTTTAGGCCTTTTAGGTTCATCTTTAGTTTTTTTTTTAAAAGGTTCATCTTTACTAAAAGAATAACTAAACTCATAAATGCTCGCTTTCAATGAAGTCCTTACGACAGTAATATAATCGTGTTTTAATTGTACTCCTGGTTTAATGGTTATTTGTGGTTGAAGCCCACAGGGTTCTCCATTTGGAGACCATTGTAATCAATCAGAAAAACAAACTCCCAATTCACATAGAAGAAAATCAACAAGACAAGCATATAAAGGATCAGAATCATAAATCTTACCACTAACTTAACTAAGAATCATATTAATGAATCAATTCAGTGATGAAATATTTAATAAAACTTGTACCGCCAAGTAATAATCATTATTCTAATATATGATGCATTCCACTTGAGCTATAGAACTCGACAAAGTTAACCACTTACATGACTGAGCAAGCACAACCTTAATTGCAGTATCAAAAGCAATTTTGAACCTTTAGGAATGAAATTGCAGGTATTCTCACTTTTCAGAACCTCTAGGAACGAAGAACCTGTAAAACAAAACCAGAATCATAGCAGGGGAGAGAAGCATAGTAGGAGGAGATAAGAGAAAGAAGAAGGGATAGCGAAATAAGTTTGCCAAAAAATCAGAATTCTCATGAAGAATGGTGGGCAGAAAATCAATTATAATCACCTTTTAACGACTATATCACCCTAAATAGCCAATTTAAACTCAAACTTTTGAAAAGTATCCTAGCTATTGTGTACCAACAATCTACACAATGACGGCCAAACCACAATTGTGCACCAACATTTACTGTTGGTGAATAACAAACTGAACTTTCATGTATAATTATAGTTCTAAGCAAACTGAACTTTCGTGCATAGTTCTAAACAACCTGAGTTTGTGCCATTTTTTTTTTATCTAACACCCGGTAAGTCTAAATCCAACAAAACCAATTAAATTTTTTTGGGAAAAAAATAGTAGGATTCATAGAATAAAAATAACCATGCCAAGATGGCAAATTAAGCTAATATACCAAAACAAGCTTCGACAACCTCTTTACATAGTGACACAGGAACTCATATTAAGATAAAACACAATAAGCAAATTAAAGATGAAATTTTACGTCTTGGTCACGATTGAATTGCTCAATTTTGGATTTCCTCCTCGTCTAAACACACCAAATCATAAACTCATTCAGATGAAAAAAATAGGAGCAAAATTATATTTTACTCGCAATTCGAGCAAGAAAACAGTATGGAATAAAAGAATATTGATAGATAAAAAATTGAAATTAGATTTGAAGTGCTAGAAACATTTAGTTTCGTGTACTTATAGTAGAGCATTGAGTAAAGTGAATCCATCTACAACAAATAAATAAAGTTAGCAAAACCGCTAATTTTTCATTCATAAAATTTTCTGAAATGGAAGCATTACAATAGAATAAAAATAACCATGCCAAGATGGCAAATTAAGCTAATATACCAAAACAAGCTTCGACAACCTCTTTACATAGTGACACAGGAACTCATATTAAGATAAAACACAATAAGCAAATTAAAGATGGAATTTTACGTCTTGGTCACGATTGAATTGCTCAATTTTGGATTTCCTCCTCGTCTAAACACACCAAATCATAAACTCATTCAGATGAAAAAAATAGGAGCAAAATTATATTTTACTCGCAATTCGAGCAAGAAAACAGTATGGAATAAAAGAATATTGATAGATAAAAAATTGAAATTAGATTTGAAGTGCTAGAAACATTTAGTTTCGTGTACTTATAGTAGAGCATTGAGTAAAGTGAATCCATCTACAACAAATAAATAAAGTTAGCAAAACCGCTAATTTTTCATTCATAAAATTTTCTGAAATGGAAGCATTACAATAAAGCAATTAAAACAGGAGATATACATTAACACATACGAGTTCTACTATAATAGTGTACTTCTTATGAATTGTCGAGAGTATAATGATATTCCATGGAGCACAAAACTCTATAGTCTAAACCCTTATAACAGCCAACAACCAGCTCACACTCAAAGTCCTGCACTTGTACTCTCCTTACTCCTAGAAGATTGTTTCAAACAGCTCAAATGCATTGACATTCTAAGACCCTTCTACTGTACAATTTCATAGACTAATAGTAATTGGACCAATCCTACATTAAGTTCTTCATTTTTTATCGTATCTTGAAGTGTATTCTTAACCTAAAAGCTAAGTTATGGGGAAGAACTAAAAATCAGTTACTCAAATCCTAATGAAGCTGAAACTAAGCATCCCAAATGCAGGAACTAAATGCATTTGACACTACTTCCAATTTTTTCAGCTCCGTTTTTGGTAGGCATTGGTTTTGGACCAATCTAATTTGTACCCTGAAAGTCCCAAATAATACCACAAACAATGTTGGCACCAAATTAGTATAATGCGTTTTCTTCCAACAATATTAAAGGATCTCATTTTTTGCTATCAAACTAATATTGCAACAATAAAACAGGTCCTACATTAACAAGAGATTCTTACAATTCTGCTATATACTGTGATGGTAATAGAGCAACCAAGGTTGAAAAACATTCAAATCAAACTATGGAGATCAATGCTTATGAACTCAACCCATAAGTTTAAGCAACTCCAAACAAAATAGAAACAAAGAGAAAACATTTAAATCAAGCATTTATTCTTCAATTTTATTGATTCAGTGAATTGGATTACATGGACAAAGAGAGAGATAGAGAGAGAGGAATGAAAGTTTGCATGTTGGTCATACTCTTTCTGATGGCCATATCATTAGTTCCGGATGCCACCACCATTGCTCGCTCACCCCCTAAATTTCAAGAGAGAAGCGGGTAGAGACTATTATATGAATATTAGACCTGGGTTATGGCTCCAGTGTCTTTGCATCTAAATCTCAACCAAAAGATATATACAAGAATATAAGATAGTCCATATCACCAAAACACTCTCACCCCTCTGTTATTGCTTTCCCGTGCAAATAATGCGATAAACTACATCTCAAGCAATCCACATCATGAAATTATACCATTAAAGTAACCCAACAACTGACAAAGTTATCAACAGAGTTAGGCATCAAGTCCTATTACGAGTATATAATCATCATAGTAAACTTCTAATGAAAAATTAATTTTTAAAAAAATAACAAAGAAAACAATAGAACAATTGAGTAATCCTTAACCATTAACCCTAAAATTCCGAAACTAACTTTTGAATTAGCAGTGGAAAGAATAGAAAAATATATAATTTAGGAGTTTGAAACCCTAGAGAGAGAGAATGTTTGGGGAACAAGACCTAAAGAGAAAGGCGCAGGAAAAAGAAATTCAAATGGAAGTACCTTAAGCTGTTCCTTGCATCTAGCTCTCTGATTCAGCTCCACTCGGATAATCCAACTCTTTTAATGGCGTAAGATAGCTCGCTGGTGGGGCGGTAAAAATCTGAGAGGAGGAAAGTAACACGAACTGGGAAAGAAGGAATGGAAAAGGGGGGGGATGTGTTAGGGGTGAAGAGAAGAGTAAGAATGCGATGGGAACGAAATGGAAAGCACCTAGAAGATGCTAGATAGAAATGGAACAGAGGACACAAACGGTATAAATGCAAAAGAGGTTAGACGAAATTAATATGGCAGGGACAAAATAAACCTCTTTTTAAGGGTTAAACAATATTGCCCAATACAAGAAGTACCTGATGAAAATAAGGAACAAGGACATAATAATGAAAGAAACGTGTAATTATACACAATATTTTTTAAAAATGTAGTGGCAACATTGGATACAAGGAAAAATGGGAGTTCTAACTTGCTCTATCTATGATTTATATATACACTCATCTCTTTATTATGTGCTTCAGAATTCAAGGCTAGATAGACTACATGCATGGAAAGCATTGACTGTAATTTCCATGGCTTGTGTAGCGGCCCTAATTTCTTTCGGATAAATTGTTAAATTAAATAATATGTGTAAGGGTATTTTTGCATTTTGATTCCAGTGTTTTCCATAATGTTAAACTAAATCAAGTTTGAGTAGCTTTAATCCGGATAGCCTAAAGTGTAGAGACAAACAAAGTAATGGTATTTTTGTAAATTTGCATGTAGGGTTAGTATAAATAAAAAGCTAAACCTAATTAAAGAGGAGAAAACCTAATTTTGGGAAGAGAGAACATGCTTGGAGGCTAGAGGAGTTTTACTCATTGGGAAGAAGAGGATCCAGGAGGATCAAACAAATTTTTGTTTTGGACGTGTAAGACCTTGGATCGTAATGCTGCTGTAAGTCTCCAAGGAGTTTCCAAGTTAACTAAAGTTTAAGGCAAGTAGAGTTTCTCCATTAGTAATTGAAATTATTATTAATATTTCATATTGGATAGATTTATGGTTGAACCATATTGGAACGTGGCTGTGCAAGTAGAGTTCCTCCATTAGTAATTGAAATTATTATTAATATTTCATATTGGATCGATTTATGGTAGAACCATATTGGAACGTGACTGTGCAAGTAGACTTCCTCCATTATTTTTTGAAGTTATTGTTAGCAATACTCATTGGATAGAAAATGGTAGGAACTAGATTAGAACGAGCATATGCATGTAGAACTCCTCATTTGTATCTTGACCATGATATGATGTTTATGCATACTTTGGAGTGTTTTCATTGAGTATGATTTTTACATGGTTAATACATTGATTTAATATATCCATGTTTATAGGATTCTCAGTTTTTACAGCATGCGTTATTTGTGATATTAAATCCTAATATACCTTTAAATGCATGCAATATTTGGTAAAATTACAGTTTTTACAGCATGTGTTATTTACTTTGTTGATTTTGATATATCATTGGATGCATGTCTTATGATTATTGATTTTACTACATGCTTTAATTGTGTTATGTTTGGCATTTGAATGTGATGGCTATGAGTATGTATATTATTATATTGATACCTATGTTAAGACATGCACATGTTAAACCATAACAAATTAATAAGATAAAAAAAAAAAAAAAACTGGATAACTTCCATTAAGGGGGATAGTTGTGTACGACCTCCATAAATGGGGTCTTTGGGCGAAGTTGTGTACAACCCCAGGATTGGGGAATAGGGTGCCGTTATGTACAAGCCTGAATTCTCAATTGGGTGATCCAAGAGTATGATCCCAAGTGATGGTTGATTGGATGCCGTTGTGTACAAATCCAATTTTCCATGTTGTGATGGATATCAGGTGTCATAGTGTACAAGCCCGAGTTTTCATCTGAGTGAGCTATGAGCCAGCCTAATTCTTATCATTTGAGTGGGATATGTTATACTCCAATGGTAATAAATGAAAACGATAATTAAATAACAAAAATAAGCTATCCCTGTAACTAATTGTTGGTTACTTGTTTAGCTATGCAAAATGACTTGATGATTGCTATAAATTGCTGCACACACTCTCTAGATAATTGTATGTGCACCTAATGGATGAAATCTCTTGTTGAGCTGTGAGCTCACCCTTGTTTATGTCATCATTTTCAGGAAGAGTCCGAGGAGAGTAAAGGCTATTAGTGGAGCTCAATAGTAGGAACTTAGTTGTTTTCTTCTTGCTTTGTGAATGAATCTGTAGCGAGACTCCATTGTGTTAAACACTTAATTTCTTTGATTTAGCACTTTTATTAGAGAGAGTTTTAGTTATGCTCATTACTAATTCTAGTTTGAATTAGTCATAAATGGTGATTCCATTTTGATATTGGGACGTCTTCCCGACTCATGCTCGAGATCTGCACAATAATGAGTTATTATGTGTGTATGGTCTTGGGGGCATGACAGACTATGAGGGAAAAATATGGAAAATAAAGTGATGTGGGGCTGACAAATTTACCCAGTTTGGTTAACCATATTGTTGATCTGATCCCATCTTTTCAATTATCATAGTGAGGCAACATTTGTTGAATCCATACAATCCATCTATGTTGTTTTTGACATTATGACATTTCTTAATTGTCTTTCTCACCTTAGACAAGACTCCATACTACGTCTTACCTCGCATATTTTCTGAAAGACAGTGACAATTAAGCTTCTCTAGTACCAATTAGATCTAGCGAGAAAATATAAAATAAGATTGAATACATGTGCAGTATAACTGTTAATTTGGTTAGTTAAATTTTGTTCCTATCAGTATATTTAACCACTTTAGAAAGAAAAATAGGTTGGTAACCACAACATAGATGAGCAAACCCTTATTAACATTTGGACTGTAGATTCCACTTCTCCAATGCTCTTAGAATCGAAGGAAAGAGAGTAGAAAAGCAATCATATTAATAATAAACATTGGAAAATAGGATATCCTTCACAACCTACAAAGATTACTAATGACCTAGGTCGAAAAAGTTTTAGGGCTAATCTCCATGACATCTAGAAGTGAGACACAAATGCAACTTTTGTAAAACGACAAGAAGAAAAAAAAATGGGATATAAATTTTATATTAGTTTATTTACTTATTAAAAATAGAATACAAATCATTTTTTAGTAGCAAACAAATTATAAGAAATAGAAATCAGCTAAAGGAAAAAATAGTAAACATAATAAACTCACCTTCATAATCATAACTTGCATGCTTTAATAGCAAATTAGCAACAACCTTAATAGTACCACTTTTCTCCAATACCTTCGTATTTATTTTCTTATAAAAGCACAGGCCCTAAGATGAGATATTTGGATAACTAATACAGTTGATTACTAAAGGGAAGAAGAATATAATGGTGCCTAACAATCATCTACATGCCTCAGAATAATCAAAAATACTCCATGGGTGCTTGTGTCAGAAGCAGCAAGTGTCATGCAAAATGAATGCACTTGTGCACCTTTGAGGTTTTGGAAGTGGAGGATCTAGGCTGGTAACCTCACTTTGCTTATCCACAAAATAAGGTGAATAAAAGAACACACGAACAACATAAAAAAGAGAGGAATAAATAGACATCACAAATTAGAAGCGATCATGGTTAAATCCTTAATGTATGTAAGAATAGATTAAGATTAGTATTGTAATCCTATTTCATCCTACACGTTCAAAGAAAGAGGTGAACTGAGAACGAATAAGATCAAGTCACTTTTCATGTTCTGGAAAAAGGACATTAAGATGGAAAAAAAAACATGATCTGGGCATGTAAAAGTGTAACCCAAAGATGTACATGAATTACTTTGTAAAGGAATTTGGATGGCAGATTGAAATTTGAATGAAGTCATCTGCTGGTCCAGCCTCTATTGTTGATGCTCCAAGCTGTAACGTAATGTCGACAAATAAAACAAAATCAATATGGGACAATCACACTCAGTTTGTTCCATATATAATTCAAGTGAATGAAAATATTTATAAGTTCTGACTGATTTAGGAGGTTTGAAGTAAAGTTTTAAAGAGAAAGAAGACTGCATTCATACAATTATTAAGGCATTTGTATTTACAACTCCACCAAGTAACTATCATAGCACAAAAATCATAAAACTAAAAATGCAACAAAGATTGTATGGGAGCAATTAGATTGCTTTGATGAGGTAAAGAAGCTAATCAGTAAAATAAATCCCTGTTGAATCTGAATTTTGATGAAAATCTAGATAATTTTGCACAGTGAATTACAAGGTAAAAGAACTCATGAAGTCCTTTTTCTTTTGCATTATAGTAGATATCATATGACGATTTATAAAGACTCAGATAAAATCAAAGAAATCTTAGTTCCTTACCTTTGCCCAAAAAAAATAGTGCAAAACTTTCCTGTTCCATTTGACCTTGAGGAAAATAATAAACTCGCTCTCTTTTATGACGTACAGTGATCAGGGGTCCCGCACATGCATGTCAAAGTCCTCTGTACAAGACATTACTGGAGGTTCATGTAAAGTAAAATAACCTGGAAAAGTAATACAAACACAAATGATAAACATAGAAGAACATGAAAAAATGATACGAACATGGAAAAGTTATATGAACACATAAATACAAATAGACTGGCTTGATGAGTTTCAGAATTGTATGCTACTAGGAGTACCAAGTTTAATATTCAGTTTCTAGCTTCTCCTTACCTGTTCCATTTGACTTTGAGGAAAATAATAAACTTGCTCTCTTTTATGACGTACAGTGATCAGGGGTCCCGCACATGCATGTCAAAGTCCCCGGTACAAGACATTACTGGAGGTTCGTGTAAAGTAAAATAACCTAGAAAAGTAATACAAACACAAATGATAAACATAGAAAAACACATGGAAAAACGATACCAACATGAAAAAGTTATAAGAACATGTAATTTGCGCACCACTGGGATGGCAAATTGAATCTGAAAGGATATGGAGAAGCACATGTTTATTAACTTACCTATTGAGTTAATAACATAATAAAAATCCTTGAAACTCATATTAAGCACATAAGGTGACATCTTAAGAGAACTTACAATGGCAATGATCGGAGGTGTCAATAGCTCCTCCACAATCTGGTGAGAACACCTGTTAGTTTATCCCAAAATGATACTTTGCCACTATCGAGTTTGCCTGCAAATACCTAATTTACAATATGCAATGGGGTAAATTGAATATTCCAATCCAACCATAAAGGATGTTGATCTGCATAATAATTAATTTAAAGAATAGACAGCAAGTATGGCCGCCTATTGTTGATCTTCTCCTTTGAGAATGTGAGTTTTCCCATCAGCATCTAAATCCTTGTTGGGTATTTGAGAGAATTCCTTGGCTGCTTAAGTGTTTTGTATGTCATGGCCAAGTTCATAAAAAATGGCAAGTGTAAGACCAAATGAAGAAACCATAAGTAAGAAACAAAGCAATATAGCGTTAGATTATGGAACCCCTAGTGCAATTCTATAACCCAAACCCAAGCCTGAAACCTAACATTGTAATCCAACCGCCAAAACCAGAAACCCAACCTAATTTGAAAGAAGAAAAAAAATTCAGAACCCAGAAGCTAAAGACCTAACAGTGAAATCTAACCCCCCACCTTTCAATCTAATTTCTTTAAAGATTACAATTC
Organism: Tetracentron sinense; assembly: GCA_015143295.1. Classification (NCBI taxonomy): domain Eukaryota; kingdom Viridiplantae; phylum Streptophyta; class Magnoliopsida; order Trochodendrales; family Trochodendraceae; genus Tetracentron; species Tetracentron sinense. The sequence goes on along the minus strand of JABCRI010000379.1, from coordinate 3,193 downwards.
ATTAAGATTAACTGAAAATCATCATTAAAAACTGAAAATTTAAAGAAATTAATCCTAGAAACGCTGAACTGAAGAAAGAGAAAATCAGAATCGCACCCCATCTCATTTTGAAGCCTAAAAGAAATAACTCATTTTGAAGCAAATATATTTTTTTCTTAGGATTAAAAAAAAAATTAACCCGTCACCCACAAGCCACAACTACGATTTCTTCCACCATAATAGAAGAAAAAAAAAAACAAAGGGCATAGCCTATTTTAATCAAACCCCCATAACAGAATAAGAACATAAAGCAGAGATATCACCTAAAAACAGAAAACCCACCTTGATCAAACACCCATAACAAATATTTCTTAGGCACAAAGAGAAAAAAGTTAAGGGAAAACTGAAAGAATCACCTTAATTAATTGATTAAAGAAAGTGAAACCCATTTAAAAAATCACAAAACAGAGAATAAATCATCTAATGAAATAAAAACATAAATAAATTTTAGCTCACAGCGCCGAGGGAGAAAGAGAGTTCACCCCTGAGACCCTTAAGAAGCCAACTAAATTTCTGCACACCTAAAGAAGCACAAAAAATCACTAATAACCATCTCAAAAAAACCCTAAAAATACATTTTAAAAACAAATCAGAACTTCCCAAAATGCATTGGGGTATCAGGTAAGATAGATGAATATCGAAATCAAAAGATAGAAATAATAACCACCTGAAAAGATATACATCCATTAGATTTTCAAGCATCAAGAACTAAAAGTAAAAGAGGAAAAAACACCCTAATTTTAGAGAAAGAGAAGGAGAAAAGTGAAGTACTTACCGGTGGCTCAAAGGCTCAAACCACTCTTCGGCATATTGCTCATGAGAAGCACCGAATGAACTCGTCGGTTTATCAATTGGAAGCATTAGAAAACAAGTCGAGGAAACATACGTTAATCGGGGAAATAGGATATCAATGGAACAAGAGCAAGAGGGAAAAGCATGGAAGATGATGAGGAAACTGGAAAGAGGCGTATACGGGTGAAGATAGGGAGAACGAATTGGCAGCTTCTAGATGGGAGTTTGAAAGAGTAGTGGGATGCAAATGGAATAAGCATAAAAGATCTCAAACGAAAATAATAACTCAGGGGCAAAACAAGCCTCTTTTTAAGGGTTAAATAGATATATATACTCGTAAGCAAACCGTGCATCGCACGGGAATGCCAACAGGAGAAAAATGTGCACGAGGATAGTAATTTTAGTTTATTATAATTATAATTTGATTAAATTGGAATACGATTAAGGTAGTTAGAATATATATTATATTAATTTATCACAAAATTCTAAATTTCCATGAAAATATATCAACTGAATAATAATAATATGATAAATAGGGTTTATATCATTTAATATATAAATTAAACTAAATCATAACTTAATTAGTATGTAACTACTCATTTAATTACATATTTATCTATTATGCCCGAGGCTTTCGGATATAGAATATTAGATTTTCTAATGTATAGAAGACTAATATACAAATGGGGTAATGGGATGCTACTAATAGAGGTACAATTTTGTTTCTTAAAGTTTATGATTCATAATATTTTGATATATATTAAAATTGACTAAAGCTGTTGGGAAAATCACCCCAATTTCAGTCCATCCATAGGTGGTGTGCAAGTTCCATCTAGTGCTGGAAATCACCAAAAAATTAATTAGTTCAATTTTTATTTTGATGAAAAACACCCAAAAATTAGTTCAATGGATAAAGCCAGCCTTGTTAATACTCAACTGTTACATGAGAAAGAAAACAATCATTTCTAAGCAAAAGCCAAAGAAGAAAGAAGATTAAAATAAATTACAAAAAAGAGACGATCCAGAATAAACATTAGTCACATACAAGCATCATTGAAAGACTCACAATTTATTTCTCTTACTATGATAAGAGTGGATACTATAAATGAAGGAAAAAAGACAAACGCACAAAAATAGAGCAATTGGGAAAATAATATGTAAAATAAGAAGAATCTTAATGGTGTGAAAAAGCTTATTTTGGTGCTCTCGCTCTTCGATTTTGCATGAATATAAAGCAGCCACTTTTTTTCCTCTACAGGAAGCCACAACCATTGCCGGCTCAACTGTGAGTTAATTCATATAAAAAGAATTTGATGAGGGCAAGGGAACATTATAAAGATGCCAAGACTAATGATTCTTTGTTTTCCTCCCTCAATGTCTCCTTATCTTCCTTAATGGCAAAAAATGAAACCTCAATCTTAATAACACCCAAAATTACACCCAACTGTTATAAAATTAATTTATTTAACGCCAACCATATTATTGAAGGAGAGAAAAGGTGATGTTTTGAGTTAGGAAAATAGTTAATGTTATAAAGAAAGGTGGCCTTTGAAATTGGTATGGAAAATTTATTGCCATATTGAAGAACTAGCAAAAACCCCATGCTATATATGCACGGGTGTTGGAAAAGTAATTGATTGCAAAAGAAAGTATCGAGACTATATGAGGCTGTCAAAATTAGTGAAATAAGGATGCTTGTTGTAAGCACCCTATTTTTGCACCCCCTATCCCTCTTCTCACTTCTTCAAATGCTCCAAGGTTTACCCAAGCCCAAGCCCATTTAGCCAAACTTGTACCCAAACAACTCAATCAAGCCCAATTACTTAATTCCATTACCCAAGCCCAAGTAGCCAAGCCTAATTACCCAATTGTCTTAGCCAAAACTCAATTGCTTTAGTGAAAGCCTAATTACCATAGCCCAAGCCCAATTGCCATAGTTAAAATCCAATAACCATAACCCATGACCCATCTACTAACAACTCATGATCCATAAGGTCTAGTCCACATACCCACATCCATTCAACCCATGTCCAAGACCCACTAACCTAAGTCCACTTTCCACTTTCCTACAAAAGCCTTTTATTTTTCTTCAAACCCCAAATAGTCCCCATTTTTATGTTTACACCACCTTTTTGACCACCCAATCATCTCTCACAAGTACACACCTTTTGACTAACCAATCACCTCTCATACTCCCTTACACCTCTTACACTCATTCTTAAACCTCTTACAAAACAATTAATTCTCTTACACTCCTTTTGACCACCGCCAATCACTAACCCTCTCTCCAGTACCTACCGTGTTTTGATACCCAATCACCCACCACGCCAATTGCCCAACCATCACCTCCCTTCTTCTCACC
>JABCRI010000378.1:0-27396 GCA_015143295.1 Tetracentron sinense | reverse complement strand
TTTGAGTTTCCTTGAGATTAGAAAAGAAAAGAAAGAAGGGGTGCAAAATGGGGTGCTTACAAGCGGTCCTTAGCTTATTTATCTTTTGGAGAAGAAAAGTGGAGAGAAATGAATATGCGTCTTGAGCTAGTTCGCAACTCATATGACTCTTTTTTGCATGAGCTACAATTTCCTAGACCTCATATCAATCTTTCGCATGGGTTCAACCCTTTTTGTAGATATTTAGTTTGTAAGCTTTCCTGATTTTCTACCACACTTGGAGATGATATTAAACATTATGAACGTTACAACTAATACAAGTTCCAGCAAAAGGGTCTTCTTAATTCCTTTCATAAAGGGAGGAGATGTTTCATAAAGAAATTACCATGATTAAAGTCTCGAATTTTCAGAGCTCCTATACATGTGTTAGACGTTAGTAGAATATTAAAATATCCATTAAGAATATTTCTAGTGCAATTTTATTTTTGATATTAACTATAATAGGAGTTACATTGAAGAGATAACCGGATCCTGTAGAGCCCCAAATTTAATATTTCTTCGAGCATTCGTGTTATTTATTAAATTCTATAGAAATATGTGTTTAAGTTAATGCAATTAAGCCTATAAAATTAATGTTAAACATATGGAGTTAAAACTCAAATACATCACTTAATTTCAGTTATTTTTAGCATAAATTACATGAATGAAAGCTAGTCAAAAGTATAAAATACTTTTAAAAAAATGGGATCGGCTCAGCCGATCGCTTGGCCCCCCCTCCGTCGAGTGCCCGACGATGGATTTTTTTTCTCATGTTTCGTGATTTGAGACTTTTGAGTCCCTAGGGCCCCCAACACTATAATATTCTTAGGTTCTGAGTTAAGGGTTTTCTAAGCTTTCTAACCTAAAAGAGAGAGATAAAGTTTTTTTTTTAGAGATCTAGAGAGGAGAAATCAATGGTTTTGCAAGATAAGGCGTAAAAGACTTTAGATCGATCTCATTCGCAAGTACTTGATCATAGGAAGGCGATCGAGAGAGGTACCTATAGAATTCCTTCCTACCAATATGATGATTTTAATATAACAAAGAGAAATAATTGAATTTAAAGTAAGAAAAACAAAATCAACTGTATGTTAGATAAATTTCGTTATGAAGATGTTTATAAGTTTTTTAATATGTTTCTTATGATCTTATTATGTATATCAATAAGGGGAAAGTGAATGATTTTGTGTGTATGTATGTGGAGAATGGAGTAAAGAATATGGTTAGATTTGATGGAATGATTTTGAGTTTGATTAGAATTTGTGATGTTTATAAAATTTGTTTAAGAAATTGAGTCATCAAAACATGATTAAATAAAATTGTTTCATATTTTATTGTTTGAAATCTTATAGATATAATTTTTGTATTGACATTATGAGAAATAGTATTATGCTTAAATTGATGTGTGATTGACAACGTGGCATGAGGATAATGTTGATTAATCAAATGTTAGTATATTGTGTGACTTAAGGTATTTTCATGGCGGCTTGACTCGTTATGATGAGCTTCGAGAGCCCTTTTATCAATAATCTAGGTGTGATTTAATTAAATGGTATCATTGTTTCACGCACACTCATTCATGAAAATAATTATGTATCCAGCATTATAAAGTAGATCATACTTTATACAAAGTATACAGCACACGCGCATGACTGTATTCTTGAGTGTTTGCACTGTCCCAGTACAACAAGCCTAAGATTCAAGACAGACAAGCCGATGCCCGGTACTGTGCAGATAAGCCCTTATACACCGGACAATGTGTGATAAAGCCGTATACACCAGATAATGTGTAGACAAGCTGTATGCACCGGATAATGTGTAAACCATGTGATACTTTGGTAAATATGGTATATGTTAGTCTCTAATCCAATATATAGATAGAGTTATCTTAGTTATTGCATAGTGCATGTTGTTGAATATACTCACGACAAGATAGACAAGTAAGATAAGTAGAAAGATAAATACAAGTGAACACGTACAAGATTGTTAGAAATTATGTTTTCCGCACTCTGAATTATTTATATGCTTACATGTATTGTTAAATCATAATTTATGTTTATATTAATGTTGTTATGTTGTTAGTTAGGAGTTTTATATACGCGGATGTAACTTGTTACTCAGCCGATGACTGTGTTGTTGGCAGGTTCTAGGTTCGAGTATTTGTGCCCCAGGACCTTGGGAAGAAGAAGAGTACGAAGAGGAAGAAGAATATCCAACAGGTGATTATCCTAAGGGTGAATGGAATCTGGATCGTTGGCCATTTTCTAGGAATTAAATTATCAGTATTAGATTCGAAGTTCAAGACATTGTATTAATTTGGGATTTATTGGTAAGTTGGATTGATAGTTGGGAGTCATGATGGATGATTTGAATTATTTATTATGTTTTAATTTTAATGTGAGATAGTAGAATTGATTTTGGTTAATTGAGGAAAAAAAAAATTAGGTTCATATTTTAATTAGATTGCCTTAAGTGTTTTATGATAGGATGTTATGATGGTTTGATGGTTAGTCATGTGCCAAGGTCTCACTTTAACCTAGGTGGGATTTTGGGGCTCGACAAAATCAATCCAATATCTGCCTTATGGCATGAGATTAACTATTGAATATGGAGTGACTTTTTGTTTATTATTTACCCACTTATTTTCATTTATTTATTTTTTTGCACACGTTTGGTTAGTAAGGGTTAGTATCTGTTAACAGGGTGGAGTCAACAACCACCCACACCCACCTCATGGGATTGAGCTGGGGACCTCCTTCCTAGTGAGGGGATACATAACCATTGTTATACATGTCATCATATAACAAGGTTAGTAAATAACTTAGTAAAGTTAGTGTCGCGCCCCCAAAATCCCACATAGGAGAATGTGAGGTCTTAGCACGTGACATATTTATCAAATCATCGTGTTAGAAGCATTAAGGCATACTAAAAATATGAACCTAAAAATTCTTTAATTAACTAACATTTAATACTCAAACAACATCCAATTAAAATTCATAATCACTTAACATAAATAAATTTGATCATCCATCGTGATCCTATACCGTCAAACTAAACTAAACATAATTTTTCATATAAATCAATTAAAGTCTCCATGAAATTCAATAACTAATAAATCAACTTCAATAGTAGAGTCATCGATCAAGAGCCCGTTCTTCTTCGGGATGGTCACCTTTTGGTTCTTCTATGTATTCTTCCTCTTTAGGCTCACAAATTCGAATCAAGTACATGCCGACAACAAGTTATCGGTTGAGTAACAAAGTTACTCCGCGTATATAATAAACCATAGAAAATAATATCTTAAACATTAGCATACATGCATGTGATAATTCGACTTTAGTTCTCATACATAAATCAGAGTGCAAACAATAACATGTGAGTACATTATGTCGTTCATTTTCTTACTTTTCATACTTTCATACTTTATTGTTTAGTGAAAACACATCAACATGCATTGGATAATAAATTAAAATACCACTTTACCTATTATGGAAAGTGGTTACTATACTTTACTTACTGAGGTACTACCCTTTGTACATTATCAAGTATGGATGCTTAGTACATTATCCAGTATGACGACTTACTTACTTTGGCATAATCATTGTCTTTCTAATGGTAATCGGTCCGTGCAAAACTCATCATGCATCAATACATTTGTGTATCTTTTCTATCTTACTTACTTATTTACTTTACCCTTATCTTACTTGTGTCCTCGTTAGTGCTCTTAATTCTCTCTTTATACTTGTGCATGTTTTACAATGGTGAGAGCACAGTGATAACACACTCGAGTAAATCTCATCTAAGACTATTAGTCAAGGGTCATGAGAAATCTCATCATAACGTCTCATTCCATTATGTTAACAAACGTAGGCAAGCAAGACTCTCATAAAGGTTCCTTTATCCAAAAATATATCATTTATGACAACATAAAATAAGCACGAAACAATATTCATATTTCCCACAATTTAACAAGTTTTAATCTCAATTTATTTTTCAATGAACGCAATTCATAGTTTAATTTAAATATCAACAACATGTTTTTAATCAAGATCGGGATCATGAATACACACATAATTTACCAATCATAAATCTCATCAAGCATATCCAAAAATCACACTATCATGTAACCCTAATATCGCAAAGAGACTACATTCATCATTCAACTCCTTCATACATTCTATTCAACTCCAAGAATTCATCCCTTCCTCCTCATATATCCATATACATTCATCACAATTTCTCAATCCCCTTGTTGAAACATAAACAAATTATAAACATGGTTATTGACATCTTAATCATGTTATTCACATCTTACATTAACCATTCATGAAATGATACATAAAGGCTAATAGAAATTCGCAACTCTTACTTATTTTCACGTTCTTACTTAGATTTATTCCTTTTAATCCTTATTTTAGATTAATATTCAAGAGATTGATAACTAGGGATCGTTTTTTACCTCACTTGATCGTTTCTTTATGATTGTACGCTTACAAATAGGGCTCGATATCAATCTTCAAATCCCTTTCCTTCTTCTTTGAGCAAATCCCTCAAATTTCTAGCCTTTTTCTCTTGGGTTCTCTTAGAAAGCACTCTTCTCTCTCTCTTTTAGGTTTAGGAAACATTGGGAACCCTAAACTCATGAAATAGGGTCTATATATAGAGCTTGGGACCCAAGGGAAGTTAAAAGGTCAAAATTTTCAAATTTCAAGAAAAATCACCGCTTGGTGATCGATCGGCCATTTAGTACCAATTTATCAATCGGTGCCGCCAGAGATCGATCGGCAGTGGTGTGCCGATCGATCAACCGTCCGCCGATTTTTTTTTTTTAAAGTCTTGTGCTACTTTTTTGTTATATCTTCAATTTTGTGTAATTTATTCATGAAAAAAAAAACTAAAATGAACCAAAATAAATGAGTTTTATACTTCTAGATATTCAACATAAATTTTCATAGAAATGACGCATTAAAATTAGACACATTTCCCAAGAAGTTCATAGAATTGGCACGAATGTCGAAGAATTTAATTCGGGTCTTTACAGTTAAAAAGGATGGCAGTTCAAAACTCAAAACCAAGTCCCAATCCATGCAATACTCTTCCTAGAGCAAACTCGAGGTGTATGGCGTGCTTTATTACAATGAAACATTACATTAAAGGAGCTGCCCACATCAGTGTACACCTACTTTGTCCCTCCGAGTAGAGTTGTACTCCTTATGTGGAGGAGACACTACAAGAAAATTACCGGGCAATGACAGGATAGTAGTGACGGAATATTTTCCGTCACTAATACATGACCTATAGTAATGGAAAATAACGTCATCACTAGTAGTCTGTCTCTACTAGGGTTTTAGCTGATTAAATTGAGTATTAGTTATAGAATTATTTCCGCCACAACTATGATTTACATATTAGTGATGAGAATATTCCGTCTCTAATAATATTAGTAACGGAAGTGAGTAATGGTGACGGACATTTTCCCGTCACTATTCAGATTGAAATTATTACTGATGGAACATCTTTCCGTCACAATTGGTTAAAATTATGAGTGACGAAAATATTCCCGTCGCTAATATGCACGCCGTAATAGTCACAGACATATTTCCGTCACCAATCATATTAGTAACGGAAGTATTATTAGAGACAGAAATATTTCCGTCACTATTAATTTTGAGGTTATTAGTGATGGAAATATTTCCGTCACTAATAAGCTTAATATAAATTGGGCAAATCAATACCCGCGAAGCCCTACCTTCCCCAATTCTGCCGCTGCTTCTTGCCGTCCTTGCCTCTAACCTCCTTCCGGCCACCATGGTAAGCCGCCCCTCTCTCACTCTCTCTCTCTCCGTCTCTCTATCTGTCTCTCACTCTCTCTCTGTCTCTCTCTCTATGTTCGTTTCACTTTCTCTCCCTCTCTCGCTCTGTTCGTCTCACTCACTCTCTCCGAGTCTCTCTCTCTCTTGCTCGCTATCTCTGTCTCTCCCTCTTTGTTCGTATCACTCTCTCTCCCTCTTGTGCTCTATCTCTCCCTCTCTCTCTCTCTTGGTCTCTCCCTCTCTCGCTCTGTCCGTCTCACTCACTCTCTCCGACTCTCTCTCTCTCTTGCTCGCTATCTCTGTCTCTCCCTCTTTGTTCGAATCACTCTCTCTCCCTCTTGTGCTCTATCTCTCCCTCTCTCTCTCTCTCTTGGTCTCTCCCTCTCTCGCTCTGTCCGTCTCACTCACTCTCTCCGACTCTCTCTCTCTCTTGCTCGCTATCTCTGTCTCTCCCTCTTTGTTCATATCACTCTCTCCCTCTCCCTCTCTCTCACTCTCGGTCTCTCCCTCTCTCGCTCGCTCTGTCCGTCTCACTCACTCTCTCTGACTCTCTCTCTCTCTCTAGCTCCCTCTCGTGCTTTCTCTGTATCTCTCTCTCTCTAGCTCCCTCTCGTGCTTTCTCTGTATCTCTCTCTCTCTCTCTCTCTCTCTCTCTCCCTCTCTTTCTCTGTCTGTCTCACTCACTCTCTCTATCTCTCTCTCCCTCTCGTGCTCTCTCTCTCTCTCTCTCTCTCTCTCTCTCTCTCTAGTCTCTGTCTCTCTTTCTCTCTAGAAGAAGACCTAATTTTGGTATTTTGATTAATGTGATTTCAGGTGTTTGGAGTATTTTAAATCTTCGCTGTGAGTCCAGGTAAAAATATTTCCCTGATTTTTCATCACTTTAGGGTTTATTGCTTGGAGTAAAACACTATTTAGTGATTTGAAAGCACTCTAGGGTTTATTATGGGCGGGTTTGTACTAGCTACCAGGTTTACTTGTTTTGCATATAAGTTGTTTTAGGTTTCAATTTTGCATTGAAACTTATGGTTTGTGACTATTTGGTTGACACGATCTCCCTTACACTTTCTTATTTTTACCATTGTTCATCATGGACTATTGTTTTCTTATTCTAATTTCTATCATCTTGGATTGAATGGATGTACAATTTTTTTTATTGAAAATGTAATGTGAATGCATGGGGTACATGTTGAATGTGAATGGATGTACAGGTTGAATGTGAATGGTTGGGTAATGTTCACTCATTACCATGCATATACCTGTTTTATGGTTGGTAATGGTTCGGTAATGGATGTACAAGTTGAAAATTTTATTGCCATGTACAGGTTTTATACAAGTTTTATCACTGGAAACAGGTGCAGGTGCAGCATTTAAAAAAAAAAAACCATTAGTGACAGAAATATTTCCGTCACTAATACCTCATACTAATTAGTGACGGAATGTTGTTCGTCACTATTACCGTCAATAAGGATGGCAATATTTCTGTTGCTATTCAGCTAGGCATTAGCGATAGAGATATTTCCATCTCTCATATTGTTAATAGTGACGGAAATATTACCGTTGCCAATAAGGTAATAGTGACGGCCATATTTTCGTCACTATTAAATATACTAGAGATGGTACTATTTCCGTCACTATTAACAACATTAGAGACGGAAATATGTCTGTCGCTAATTGCAACGGAAATATTTCTGCTACAACTTCGTTTCTGTCACTAAATTTGTATCTGTCATTGGCATTATTAGTGACAAATAGTTTCTGTCACTAATTAGCGACGGAAATGAATTTCCGTCTGTACATACCGTTAGCCACGGAAGCAATAGCGATTGATGATTTTCCGTGACTAATACTTTTAGTGACGGAAAACCGACTATTAGTGACGGACGTCGTTCCGTTGCTGCCCGGTAAATATCTTGTAGTGAGACTAAGGATAGATTTTCTTAGAATGGTGATGGGATTTGGTATGGCCCTAGCGAGACCAAGACGGTCTGGCCGATGCTCTATATGCTTCCATGAATCTCTTTTAACACCAATTAATTGTGGTTGATTTTTTATTTTTTTTAAATTCACCCAGTGGGGTGGGCGTGAGGCAGACACCTACCTATTTATTAATAATCAAAGCAATTTGGGGGACCATAAATTAAATGAAAAAAATCCAACAATAATATTGCCACTATAATCTCTTAGGAGACCACCTCTAGAATTACCCGAATTGCCATGAGCCACACCATCCACATTAAGCTTGAATATGTCAATTGGAGGCCTAGTCCATTTTTCATGAATGAAGCTAGTGTTGAGACAAAGATTGCAATAAATGCTAAGGGCATTAAGGATTCTTTGATCAATTATAGTGACTCTTCTTTTCTGAAAAAATAATATTATTAATAAGGCTTTAAATCCAATCAATAGCTTTTTTAACCACAAAGGATGACCGTATAATAATGACATTGTCGAATCTTAATTCTCCAGCATCTCTCTTTCCAAATCTCCCAACATATTAGGAAGGAATATAAGAGAAAATTATGTAACTATGTTTGTGGTTGAGATCACTCATCCCTAGGGTTCATATATCTAACCTTGATTTTTGGAAGAAAAAAAATTAAATATTTTTGAATCTTAAGAGTTAATATTTCTTAACAAGTGCTAAAAAGGCAGTTAAAGGGACTATGTGAGTGTGCCAGATGGTTTTGTTTTGGCAAGATCCAGACAAAACCCAATCCCCTTATTTGGTTTGTTACCAAGATATGTTCTAATTCATCTAGTTTTATTATTATATATATTTGGTTTACTTTATTTTTATATTTGTTTTGTTTGAAATAATTTCGAGTGAATTATATGTTTGGTTGGCATTCAGTGTAGAAAAAAATCACATTAAGGCCTAGTCAATCTAGGCCCTTGAAGGGCTAGGGTTGGGTTAGCATGGACTCTTGCCTGCCCGAACCAGCCCTTTGACAACCCTAATCCCACCTAACCTCCAAAAAAAACAAGGCCTGGGATTGTCTCTAGCGAAGCCAGTAAGGGCTCTCGGGGTTCCATACATTGTGCGGGAGTTGGCATGAAAATGGGGAGAAGTCATTTCATTTTCTCCCCATAATTTTGACTTCTCCCCATTTGATATCTCTCCCCCCTTATTCTCACACACTTATCACCACATGTCTTTTTATGAGTAGAGAAGTCAAAATCATGGGCCTCATGATTTTGACTTCTCCACCACTTGTCCCCTATTCTATGGAACTCCGAGAAAAGCCTTTTTGGCTTCGACAGAGACAATCCAAGGCCCAAAAACAATTAGAAAAGAAAACTCCATGGGACATTTTCGCTCAAAGAATGGCACACACTTGCATCTTTACAAATTTGAACTTTTGAAATACAAAAAAAAAAAAAAAAGGCTTCTTCACCCAATAAACCTCCAATTTCAATTGAAAGGCATGGAGAGAATAAACCTTAATTACCCAACTTTTCATGGAAAAATAATAATAATAATAATAATTGCAGACAGTTCCTTCAAGAGGTAGCTAATTCACGAGAAGCCATCAAAGATTTGTAAATTTCATAAACCAATCTACTGTCAATGTCTTGATAAGGAGACAACATAGGGACCTGCCGAGCCTTGGGAATCCTCTTATCTCCGAAGGAATTGCCAGAGTTAAAATAACGTACGTTGCCGGCCAATCCTAGCATCATGTTAACATAAGCATCCCTCAGCCTCCCCAAAAGCTTCAACGGTGATACGATCTTCAGCCGCAGCTTCGGGATCACTCTTATCCTCCAAAACCGCCTATTATTATTCCCTCCGAACCTCGCCATCTTAACGGTCTTCTTACTAGTGACCGTACCATCGAGTCGTTCGTAACGTCTCCTCCTCCAGTACCTCTTCAAGCTTCCATAAAATGGAGTCTCAAGTTTCTCCATTTTCTTCTTCTTATATGGAGAGAGAGAGAGGGGCTCAAAGTAGGTAACTGGAAGGGATGAGAGACCATTTTATAGAGAGAGAGAGAGAAGGTGAATACATTGTAAGCAAATTTTATTGGGTTTTAGTTGTTCAAATCTGAATGACCCGAGAACCATTTCCGCAAAAGTTGATTAATTGGACATTTCCAATTGGGTCAAGAAAGTCGATCTAACCAATGAATATGATATCTCAACTCATTTGTGTGTGTATTTTTGCAGTTTATGTGACGGCTTGTTATTTTGACTTGACTGATGTTTCAAGCACACCCACAATTTGACCAAAATGACCCCGCACCTCTCTCTCAGCTGGTTGAGTAGAGGATGGACATTTCCTCACGTTTGCCATTACATACCCCATGACAGATTTGGGTTTAGATGCCCACCTGTTTGAACTTTGAAATAGAAATCCTTAATCTTTCTTCAATAAATTTTCTAGAAGATTTCATATATTTGACTGTATATTAGCAGTGGAATTTTTTTTCATTGGGTTATAACAACTTCAGATAAAATGACATTTTCTAAGTAGTTACAATACATTAAATTTATGAATTTTTTAGTACAGTATTTTTACTTGAACAAGATACCTTTTTATGCTTTCTTATTAGGTGAAAGGGATTTGCCTTTCTTAAAATGTTTTGTAATAAATCTAGACTGTAATTTTAAAACATACATATATGTAATCCAATGAATTTATTTTCTGCTGTTGAAATTAGGAAAATATCGTGGTTCCAATTTCAAGATGTGCAAGGAAAGTTCAGCCAGGTGACATTTAGGTGGGCTGAGCCATTTTAAGGAGCATGGCCAGGGTTGGTGTGGTTGGACTTTGCTATGATGCCACTTGTGGGGGAAAATATCTATTTTGCTGATTCATATATCACGTGTAAGCGTTCGAAACAACAACTACACCTCAGATCCCTTGGAATGATTGGGTAGGATGACTTGCGAATACATTCCGACGGTCAAGTCAATAACAAAGTAATGAGGGGGGATAGAAAATAAGAGAAAACAAAGGTTTTAGGGGTTTCAGAGGGGTAGAGACTCAAAATATGCTTGAGATCGGGAGGATACGAAGCATTTTCTCTGCTCCCTACCTCTATATTTTTAGGAAACATATTAGAATTGGCCAATTGTCTTTCTATATCGATCTCTTACTGAAATAGACATTCACGTCTTGTGATCCGATAATCCTGAGAGTTGGATTCAGGCCAGCCCAATCCATTTGGAGGCCTAAAGCGAAAATTCTAAATGAAACTTTTTTTTAAAAAAAAAGTTAATATTATTTTAAAAAATTAACTATAAATGGGGCTTTTTTAAAATTCTAAATGGACATTTTATTTTATTTTTTAATATTCTAAATGGGTGCTTTTTAATTTTTTTTTTTTTTTTTTTTTTAAATGGGGCCTAAAGCAAAGGCTTTGATGGCCTAATAGACAGGCCGGCCCTGGTTGGATTGATTTAAACTATTCTTTCGATGATCTGGTGGTTTAGGTGTCCTTTATTTCGAAGTCTCCGAGCTGGAGGGCGAGTCAAGGTGCATATCTCAACTTGAACTTTGCCTCGGATTTGATGAGAGAGTTAGGGTCGGGCAAGTTGACCTGGGCAGATCTCTTGGCTCTATCAGAGTTGTTGACGCTGCCAACTGTCTTTGCGCGTGCTTAACACCCAATTTTTACCCTTACACCACTTATAAAAAGTGATTAATGAATAAAATAGCAAGTGAAGACATTAATTGAAAAAAATTGTCAGGAATTGAGTGTGCTTGGCATAGGGATGGCAACAAACGGGTTTGGGCCGAGGCACCCCCAACCCTACCCCACCCTAATGGGAAGACTCCTACCACGTTCCCATCCCAAACCCAGGTTAGGGTGCGACGGGTGACCTCAATCCCCGTTTATTAAAACTCATCTTAGCCCCGCCCCCATTCCATTAAGCACTAGTGTGGGTCGAGGTGGGTTTGGAGGAAGTCTACCCTTAACATTGCTTGATGGATTTCCCTGCTTGTAAGAAAGGATTTACCTAATGGGAAATGTTAGTTACACTTTTAAATGAACTCTTTCCAAAGGAAATAAATGTTATCTATACTAATACTATATGCCGGTTGGTTCCATGGGGCATATCTCATTGGCCTCTATTTTCTATTCTGGTTCATGCAACATATCTTCTAATTGATCCAATAAGAAAACATCACGTCACCCTTTTAATTATTGTTCTTCCTTCCTAATTAAGTGATAGGTTAATTGCTCACCTTCACTCACTCACATTCTATTTTTTTTAATTACATTGTAATAATAAATATTTATTTTTTCTTAAAATTCTACTCTTTAATTGCAACTAATTAAGTTGTAACATTTAAATTATTAAAAAATATGAAGTCTAAGTGTCTCTACTTCTTTTCCTCCACATTCTCATTCTTTAATTGTAATTTATTAAATTGTAACATCTACCACCTTCAAATTTTCTAACTCTTGGTCTACCTTCTCCCTAAACCCCTATAAATAATAGACAAATCCACAAGACACTTTTCATTCTCAAACATGTAAAGATTTGACATGTTGTACATTTTAGTTAGTATGGTTCAGTAGATAAGTTTTTCCTAAACATCTAAGCATCTAGAGTGGAAATCTTAAGAAGTTTGTTTTTATGGTAGCTATTAGGAAGTTCTTAAGTCTAGGTGCATTATGACATGAGTATATTTTCAGGTACTATATTTTGGGTAATTCGATGTTATTAGAAGTTGTTTGTCAGGTTCTGATTCTGGCATTACTTATCTTTATACTTATGAGTCTCTACATGGAGCTTTGGCAGAGTAGTAGTGCATTTTAGGCACTATTTTGAGTATTCTATTTTTCTCTTGCAGTAGCGATTTGAAATAGCATAGATAATCCTTACTTAAATTAATGAGATTCACGTTATCATTGATATGAGGAGTTAAAAATAAAATTCAAATTATTCTTAATATTCATTAGTGTTAAAAGTGTCAAGTGGTTTCATCTAAAATTCTTCATCTATCAATTAATTGTAAAAAAAAAATTTAACAATAATAAACGAAGGAAAGAGATCTTTCCTAAAATAATAGTGTACCCTAAATCTCTCCTCATATATAAATAGAAATAAATATTATAAATGATATTGATTTACTTAGATTATAATTAATTATAATAACTCTCTAATTATTAAATACTCTATAAGAAATTGAGTTTCTTGACATGGTATCTCTATTTGATTTTTATTTTAAATTTTGTTATATTATACAAATCAATGGTAGTGTTAAAATGAGTCCCACTAAAAAAAATTAATTAGATGTTGTTTCAGGTTGAAGAATAGAAAGAGATTAACATTTTCTCTTCTATGTAAACTTTTCTTTATAATAACTAATTATTTAAATAACTTATTTATTTACAAGAAATATCATCATCTCTAAAACTTTTAAATAATTTTGACACATTAAATTTTTAGATGAGATGCGATAATTTTTTTTTTATAATGATGCAAACTTACTTTCTTGAAGTTATATAATAATAAAATAAAAATTTATATATAACAATAATATTATAAATTTTTAAATAATTAAATTAGCTACTTTTTAATATGATACATATAAAAAATCTCACAAGAGATGATTAAACTATCATCATTTTTATTTTATTTTATTTTTATATTCTTTTCTTACTGTCTCTTTTAATTTTCTCATCATATTTTTGGTTTATTCATTTTCTTTCAACACCCCGTGCAAATGCATGGAGTTTTTGCTAGTTGTTTTATAAAGAGAAAGACACATATTTTGGAGAGCACTATGTCCACTCATAAAGAGAGTAGCGTAAAAAAAAAAATTGTTGCTAGCATTATCCTTGTTTAATAAATGTGTGATATGCAACGATCATCAGCTCACAGCAAACAATCAGCCACGTTACACTCAGACGACACACTTCCCTTCGTTTCAGTTAGTCTGGTCCAATCAGTGCTAGTTAGGCAATAGTCCCCTTCATCATTCTATTATTTCATTTTTTGGACTTGAATTACCACTTCTTGAAATTTTATTTTTTTTTGGGTTATATGCTAATTTATTTAATACTCAGTAGCAACTATCATGCTGCCTCATTTGTTGCATAAGTTTCTCTTTCGTTTGCCATCACTCAACTGTCCTTAGCAGAAATCATTTAACTTACAAGGTTCACGATTCATCCACAGGGTTTTCCTCTGAAGGTTACATGCTCGCTTAGCCGTTGCATTAGTGATGCTGTCTGAGATTGGCTTTAAAACTCTTAAGCCAGTGGCCTCTGGCGTTCCACGGGTGGGTGGGGACGCAGAGGAGCAAGGCATGGGGTATGTGTATCAGTGTATGGTAAAACCGTAAAAGTGGCAATGATTTTTTTTAATGGAAATTTGGGGCATCCCTAACCCTTCGGTTCAGGACTTATCCCCGAGGATGCGACGTGAACCCACACCCTGCCACACTAGGAAAGTCCAGGAAAATCCTGCGCGGGCTGGGATTTGGCCGCGCCAGGCCTATTTTGGGAGTCATGTTGGCAAGTATCAGTCTAGTCCAGTTAGGCTCAGATGACGAAGTGTACCTAACAAGATATAAACTATGAGATTAACTATGAACTAGAGATCTGTTTAAACAGATATCGAGCAATCCAAAAGAAAAAAAGTTCTGTAGTGAATCAGTGAATCAGTGATAGTTTGGCAATTATAAATGAATTCAAAGAAGTGAATAGTGATAGTTTGGCAATTATAAATGAATTCAAAAGAAGGGTATTTTCTATTACTAATTTTTTTACATAATTATCCTTTGCCTTTTTGTTTTCAGAAATGTCAGCCCCTTCCCCCAAATGCTCATCTCCTCCTTGTTATAAGGTAGCAACACCACTTGTTGTATCTACTCTGCGTCTTTGAAATAAATTTGTCTAATTACACCTAGGGCTAGTAGCCTAGCACTTCTCTTTTGCTTTTGAGGAGTGCTAGCCACAGGGGCAAGATTAGAGCTAACACACAGGGAGATGTTTCATATTTTAACAGTTTAGAAAAATAAAAATCAGCCAGTTGCCTTGGAAGATTTGCGATGAGGCTAGCAAAATCCTTTTGAGTTGATCTGGTTATCTGTTCTGTTCATGGTTATTCTCATAAACAATACCTTACACACATACAAAAACAAAACTGAGTTTTTGTAGATAAATAATCAAAGAATAATCGAGATGTTTGATCTAAACGCCCTCCTTTTTAAGCGCTTCCGAGGGCACCGAAGGGCCAGATTGACAACCCTGCTACCTACCCTCAGAAGAAAATAAAACTTGAGATAATTTCGCTCGAAAGATAGCATACACAGATACACTTATATCTTTACAATTTTGAAGTTTTGAATTACAACAAAACAAAGCTTCTTCATCCAATAAACCTCCAATTTCAACATAGAGGAGGCATGGAGAGAATAAACCTTAATTACCCAACTTTTCATGGAAAAAAAAATAGTAATAATAATTGCACACAGTTCCTTCAAGAGGTAGCTAATTCACGAGAAGCCATCAAAGATTTGTAAATTTCATAAACCAATCTACTGTCAATGTCTTGATAAGGAGACAACATAGGGACCTGCCGAGCCTTGGGAATCCTCTTATCTCCGAAGGAATTGCCAGAGTTAAAGTAACGTACGTTGCCGGCCAATCCGAGCATCATCTTAACATAAGCATCCCTCAGCCTCCCCAAAAGCTTCAACGGTGATACGATCTTCAGCCGCAGCTTCGGGATCACTCTTATCCTCCAAAACCGCTTATTATTCCCTCCTCTGAACCTCGCCATCTTAACGGTCTTCTTACTAGTGACCGTACCATCGAGTCGTTGGTAACGCCTCCTCCTCCAGTACCTCTTCAAGCTTCCATAAAATGGACTCTCAAGTTTCTCCATTTTCTTCTTCTTATATGTAGAGAGAGAGAGGCTCAAAGTAGGTAACTGGCGAGGATGAGACATCCCCTTTATAGAGAGAGGGTGAGTACTGTATATTGTAAGCAAATTTAATTGGGTTTTGATTGTTCAAATTCAACCTCTTACCAAATCAAAACGAATGATTTGACCTAACCAGTATTTGACCTGAATTAAGTTTCATGCACACCCTCAAATGGACCAAAACGGCCCTACACCTCTCTCTCTCTCGATCGGATCATAGCCAATACTTGGGAGAGTTCAATTGCCACCGAGGTGTGTGTTTCCTTTCTTTGCCTTCAGTAATCACTTGTGGTTTTATTGAGTATATCAAAAAAAAAAATTGCCACCCAAGGTCAACACGTGTCCCTTTTAACCCATATTAATGGAGTCCTCTAATTGTGATTTAACTCGAGAGAATTCAATCCCACTCATTAAACCCCTTTAATTGGTCTTTTAATTCTGGTTAATAAGTTTTAATCCTTAAGATTTTTTAAATATTTTAAAAAACAAGATTAGATTACTTAATCTTAAGGGTTGGTAATCTTAACTAGAGTTAATGGGTGTTAAAAAGGACACATGTTGACTTGTGGGTATGATTGAACTCTTCGGAGTTTGAAAAAAAAATCTCTCCCAAGTTCAACTGTGATTGAATATGATCCCAACTCTTACACGGTACTCTATTAAAGATTTTGGGTTTAGATGACCCCTTGTTTATAACTTGCAGATTTGAAGCATAAATCTTTGAAATAATCTGGGAATACTCTCAAAGTGTACTCCCAAATTATGACCGTTTATCTCAATTATTAAATGGTTAGGATAAGAGTTGACGTGGCATTAGAAAAGACAAAATAAGTCAACTCAAATCCTGACCCTTAATAGTTGGTTATAAACCGTTAGAATTCGGGAGTATATTTGAGAGTACCATAAACGGACTCTAAATCTTTAACCTCCCATTTATAACAAACTCAAATAACATGACATTTTCTTAGTAATTTTAGTACCTTAATTTCATGACATTTAGAGTACAGTATTTTTAAAGATTTTTTACATGAACAAGATACCCTTTTAGACTTTCTGATTAGGTACCCTTTTAGATTTTCTAATTAGGTGAAAAAGAATTGTCTTTCTTCTATCGTCATTCTAGCGCTCCGCGCACCACTGTCCGACTGAAAATCCAAGGACGCCAAGGCTAGTGAGTCCACCATTTTAATGCATGTCGAGTTGGGCACTTTGACACTGTTGGATTTTCGATCGGATAAGCACTCGATAGCATGTGCTTTTGAGTGCTTACAATCACAATAATTCTTCTAAACATCTCTATACCCTTTTTTATTATAAAACAATCATTTTGTGTTCGCCCACTTATGAGACCCACACAAAAGTAACTCATTTGTTTTATTAACCATGCTAACCTTACTCCTAGGCATTTTTTACTCTCGGTAAAAAAAATCAATATTGATCATTATTTTCAACCAAAAACCAACACTTAATTAAGAATAGGGAAAGTGACTCATAGCACCCTCTTGTGTTTTAATCTAAAAAGTGTAAGGTATGGAAATGTCAGTACTCGTAGTATTCCTCAAAAGTTTTACAACAACTCTAGAGTGTAATTTTAAAACATACAAAACAATACACACAAAAATCATGGTTCCAACTTCCAATATTATAGAAGGGCAGTTCAGTCAGGTGGGCTCAGCCATTTTTAAGGACCATGGTCAGGGTTGGTGGTTGGAGGATTTCTCTATAATCATAATCGTTTAAAATTAGTGTTCATCTGTGATACACACTGGGTTTTCTGTAAATATCCGAAAACAATCTAGATGTTTGACCACAGGGTGCTAACCTATTGACTTTTAGGGACCTCCATGGTAGCCCATCGACTAAAAATCCAAATGATATTGTCACATGCTTTGAAATTAGAAGCCTCCTCAGTCATGTTTACAAAAGAGTCATACATTACAATTCAAAGCAAAACAGTATACTTTTTAATGAAAATGGGGCGAGAAATATAAGGTACACGACGGTGAACCGAGCTCAGTCCTCCAGCTATTTAACGACGGTAGAGTGGGTTAGAGCTCTTTTCAGGGTATGAGATCTATGGTGGATAAGCATATGGATGAGTTCACTTAATCACCTCTAGTTTATTAAGAAAAACAGGAGAAATTATATTTAAAGAGGAAAAATTGGGCCGCTATTTATGCAGTCAGCTTTAGGTAGTTGGCCACTTAATTAAAGGCCCTCAATCACCACCACACAATCAATCATCATTACATCCATGTACGGTTTACCATAAAAAAAATAGAAATCGGAAAATATACCCGAGAGGTCCCACCTCTACAAACCCAAATTCAAACATGCATGGAATTTTCTTTTCTTGTAAGATTAAAAAGCGATATTATGACAGCAATGATCTCATCACACTAGACTTAACATCAACAGAATGGGTCTCTTGAAAAAATAAAAATGGAAAGTGATGAAAAACTCTCGATTGGACCGTTGGATCGAACATCCAATGACCTTATCTTTGCACTTACTTTAAAAGACGATCCCGTTTAACATCATTGGATTTTTAATCCAATCCCAAAAAAAAATTAGGGGGTTTTTTTTTTTAGAACTTGGAATGTCCCCCCAACCATTTAGGTCAGGACTAATCCTTAAGGGTGCGACATGAGCCCGCAACCCACCACACCAGGTAAATCCAGATAAACACGTGCGAGAAGTTTGTTACGTTGTTAACAAACTTGCCCTTACATCAATTCTATCTTCTCTACTATTTTATTTCCTCTCTAGCTTCTCTACTATTCCCTTTCTCACATGCTTTGCACTATTCTCTAATATTTTATTTCTTCTCTCTATTTCCTCTACTATTCCTTCTCTCACATGATTTGTAAGTGTGCCCATACATGTATACATACATACATATATATATATATATATATATATAGACAGAGTAGCATTCTAATGAGTCATGCTCATTAAAGTCTTTAATGAGTCATGTTCATTAATAAGCGGTCCCTAATAACATGAGATGTGGTGGATTACTCTAAAATTCAATTATTGGATGTTAAGACGGATCTACAAAGAGATATGTGTCAAAAAATCAGCTCAATCAGACATTTATAAATCATTCGATTGAAAATGAGAACATTAGCTATTTTTATAACCTAGTTAGGGTCTAGTGAACCCTAGGGGATTAATGCTGATAAACTAGGGTCTAATTGAACAATCTAAATACGTCCGGTCAAATTAATTTATTGACACGTGTCTTTCAATGGACCCACCTCAATGTCCAATCATATGATTTAAATTTTTTTGCCACATGTCATCTTAGACTTTAATTTATATATGTGGAATGATGCTAATGAGTCATGCTTATTAATGCTTTTAATGAACGATTCTTCTAGAATATATATATATATATATATATATATATATATAATTAAAAATAGTTTAATTGGAGAAGTCGGGTTGTTAAACCGCCTCATTAGACTCTAATTTTGTTAACATTAATCGGTTAGCACTAGTTAGGGTGAGTCGAGGTGGATTAAGGGGTGTCAAAAGGGACACATGGTGACCTCAAGGGGTGATGGTTAAGGGGTGTCAAAAGGGAGACCGGGTCACCTCAAGTGATGATATTAAAAAACTGTTTTTAATATTTAAAAAAATCTAATTCTTTTTTTTTTAATTTTCAAAAATGAATTAATAATTTTTTTTAAAAGCCAAGGATGGGTGGGTGAATCTTAACCACGGTTAAGAGGTGTCAAAAGGACACATGGCGACCTCAAGGGGTGATATTAATAAACTGTTTTTAATATTTAAAAATCTCTATTTTTTTTTAATTTAAAAAAAAATATGAATATGTAAAAAAAAAAAACAAGGATAGGTGAGTGAATCTTAACCACGGTTAAGGGGTGTCAAAAGGGACAAGTGACGACCTCAAGGGGTGATATTAAAAAACTCTATTTTTTTTTAATTTTCAAAAATGAATTAATATTTTTTTTAAAAGCCAAGAATGGGTGGATGAATCTTAACCATGGTTAAGGGGTATCAAAAGGGACGCGTGGCGACCTCAAGGGGTGGTATTAAAAAACTGTTTTTAATATTAAAAAACTCTAATTTTTTTTTTCCAAAAAGAATTAATATTTAAAAAAAATCAAGGATTGGTGAGTGAATCTTAACCACAGTTAAGGGGTGTCAATAGGGACACGTGGCAACCTCATGGGTGAGAACCAGATTTTTAAATATTAAATAAATAGCGTTTTGGAGCAAGAATAGTGTTTTCTGAAAATTAGAGGGGCAATTTTGGAATTTTATATATTTCATCACATGACATAAGCAATTTTGTGAGTTGACTAGTGGTCAACTGATGGAGGGGTCTAAGTGCCATTATTTTAAAAAGTAAGGATACTTAATCTATTTTTTGCAGGGGTATATGTGTATTTTCGTCAAACCTCAAGGGGTGTAAATGTATTTTCTCTTCTTTTTTTTTTTCTTTTTTTTATGTGTTAGGAATGAAGACCCACACATTTGCTTTGATCATAGGCAAAAAGCTTGTGATAATTCCATAATACTAATCAGTGCTTTTATATACAGTAGTTGGACTTGATGGTGCAAATCTTTTGAACAAAAGTAGATATGATCATGGAAAGAAATGGAGTTTTGAATTTTGATGCCTAAGACATAGATGCCCAATGAGAGAGCAAAGTAAAATTAGGATTCTAAAAGAAGCTCAAAGGAGTTAGAGAAAGGGGTGTCGGGACTCCATATTAGCTGATTCCTAGTCGAATTCATTTAGTTGGATATTTATTCGAATAGATATCTGGCGGAACGAATTCAAATAGAGATTTTATTACTTGTTTATAATCGAATACAAATATAGATATTGGTATATTAAATTTGATAAATATCTGATTGATTATATAATATATTATTTTATATAATTAATTTATTATAAGTTTACACAACTAAAATAACCTTATAAATATATACTTTTTGTATAATTTAAGATATTAAATTAATTTTTTAATATAAATGAATATAAAATATTAATTTGTTATTTTTTAAATAATTTATATTTTTAGCATTTTTTCCGTTCTTTTAAAATTTTCAAAAGTAATAAAATAAATTTGAATATTACCTAAATTCAAATATTTTAATCAAAGTTAGATACAAACACCATATTTCACTATCCATCGGATATTTATTCAAATTCTGATAGTTGGATATGTAAACGGATACGAATTCAGATATAAAGAATAATGGAAATGAGTAGATCATAATGGGAAAAATAAGAAATAATTGAAAGGTTTGAACCAATCTGATAACCGCTAAAATACATCTGACCCAACAAGACCTGCATGGCGGCAATATCACCTGCTTTGGCTTCCTTGAGCATGTCTTGGAACCACCTTTTCACGCAATCGAAAACGACCTCCAACAACTGCACACAGTGTCGTTATTCTGGGTTCTCCAATTTCAACAGGCTTGATATATTGGAATAAAAGTTGAATGAAAAAACCTAAAAGTCAGAGCCATTAGCGTTGGAATATAGAAGGGTGAAATCTGAGAGGATAAGAATGCAGGGAGGTAATACGGTGGGGCAGTAAAAATATGAGAGGATAAGAATGGAGAAGGAGTTGATGGGTGTAGTGAATTGTTTTTAAAAGAAATTAAGGGTATTTTTGGCAAGAAGAGTTTGGTGAAAAAGTCATCTACATTACCAAGATTTTTTTAAGCTCGTATCAACGATAGTACTAGCGTGAAAAAGTCGGTTACCGACTTAAGGAGATAATGACTTGTACTGAATCCTTTATGGCTCATTTGACTTAAGTGACTACATTTTAACCATCACGCACAATTTGGTCACAAGTACTAGGAGAGGAACTGATAGAGTTGTCAATACTCACACCTCACGAGACTTGATCGACCAGTGATGGTACTATGCACACACTACTAATGGAGCAAACATGGTTCCTTTCACTCGGTTATTTTAAATAAAGGGTATATATATATATATATTTATTATATTGAGTTATCAGTTATCGTGGGCGAGCTCGAGATAATTCCGGAATTCTAATCAAGGGGAAGAAAAATCTTCCAAACAACCATCACACCCGTATCGAACATGTGGTGGAATAGTGACACCACCAATGAAATTAGTGCGACTTTGAGGAATTATTGTGATCCCGCAAGTTGAAACAGAAAACGTGATGAAAAGAAAAATATAGACTTGACAATTTCAAATTCCAACACCCGCTCTCACATTATATCATAAAAGGCGTGCTCTCATTTGAGGAGCTTGATCTCAACACCATGAGGATGGGACACCTCATCTTATCATATGAGCTAGAAATTAAGTAGGTAGTAGGCTAGTAGCTTGTTTTTGGACTAGGTTAGTTGGAAATATAACTAGCTAGGGGTCGAATTGGGCTAGGCTGAAGAGAGCTAAGCCCAAACTTTTGGCCCATTTCTTGATCCTTATTGAAACCGAATAGGGACATCTGCTTGCTTGTGCCACTGGTAGCGAATCTCATATGTGATGACGGAGTTGATATGTTCACCGTTTGGCTCAATTGGCCCAGTTTCAAATACTAGGCTCTCTAACCCTAATTGTATTTGTCATGCCAAAAAAATCTTTGAACTCTGGTTAAGAAGTTTTAACCTTAGTGGTATTATTTTTTTCCTAAAAACCAAGGATAGGTGCTTTAACCCTAATTCTATGTTTGGTTGTCGAGAAAATAAGTGAAAATATGGAAAAGAAAAGAAAATTTTAGATTTTTAATACAATTTTTAGTTGTGTTTTGTCCAATTTTCTTTCCTTTTCCATGTTTTTACTTATTTTTTCGGCAACCAAACATAGGTTAAGAGTTGGTGAAGTTGTTTTTTAGGAAGGTGGCCGGTGAATTTTAACCAAAACTAAAGAGGACATGTGGCGAGTTTTAAGCAGCTAACTCGTCATGAATGCCACGATGAGTGCGTCTCGCAACATTAAAAGTCATCACGTGACCCCTTTGAACTGCCTTAATCGTGGTTAAGTTTTTTTTTTTTTTTTTTTAGGTAAGGTATCATTTCGTGGTTAAAAAAAAAAAATTAACTTCTAACAAGTAAAATTTGAGTGCTAAAAAATGCCAGACGACGTTATTTTTGCGACTCATAATCTTCTCCAAATGTAACCGGTTGTGCCAAAACTGATTACGGCTCTATGGTGGCCACATGACCCTTTTGACACCCCTTAGCCATAGGTTAAGATTCACACCCTAGGGTTCACCCACCAATCATTGGTTTTTAGAAGGGAAAAAAAATTGTTAACTATGTTTAAAATTTACTAATTTTTAGGGTTATTTTTTCTTAAAGTTGTAAAAAAATAGCTTACGTGGCGACCTCAGCAGGCGTTACCAATTTTGGCAAAACCGGTTAGGAGAAGAATACGAGTCTATTTTTGCTCATGTGACGTGGTTTGATGTGCTTGGGCGATAGGGCAACAGCTGTCACTGATCCTTACGATAGGAATCTAATAATCACTGCCCTTTTAAACAAAAACAATAATAATAATAATCCTTGCCCTATCACATACATTCAACCCAAAGTAGACAAATTTTTAATTTTTTTTCTTGGCCTTTCGCTCTTATTATCCATACTACACTCGCCATGAAACCCAACTGTATTAACGGATTTCAAAAGGCAGACGCGGATTGCCTATGGAAGTGGAAAGGAAACAATAAAAAGAAGAAGAATGGTGAAGAAAAGAGGTTTCCCTTTACCGGGTTTCTGGACGAAAAACAGTGGAAATCGGAGGAAGCGATTTTGGGTCCCGGAGGTGGGATCGGGATCGGTTGTGGTGCCGGCGTAGGCTTTGGATTGGTGGGCGGACTCGGTTACGGGGGTTGGCCGTGGAACCATGTCCGTATGGCTTTCGGAGTGGGGATGGGGTGCGGCGTTGGGATGGGTTTTGGGTATGGTCAAGGACTAGGGTTAGGTTTTCGTTTGGACTCCTTAGAAGCTCATCTTTCCAAGCGTACCCCCAACTCTGAGAAACGGTTTGTAATTGAGATATGATCTGTTTCTTTTCTTTCTTTTCAATTATCAAACTCAAGCATTACAGTAATTGGAGATTTTATATTTTAATTTAACTAACTCGGATTATTTTAAGCCTTTCAGCCACAAGGACATTTGTTTGTTATTTTTATGTTTTTTTGTGCATAGTGATTTGGCTGTAACACCATTTGGTTAGTTTCAAATCAAGTTCTAGTTAATAGATAGGTATATTAATTGTCACACTCATTTCAATACCTCGAATTATCTTAAGAGAAACTTTCTACACCCGAAACAACTAGGGATTGTATTCTAATTTACTATCACACTATATTCATGATCGAATCCATCAATCCGTCCGACCTTTAATGTTTGGTTTGAGGTTTTGAGCCCATGTATCATGTTCAAGTTGGCTCTTCTCAATCCATTTAGATTTGAATAGCGTAATGAATTTCTGAATCATTACTTACCTTATTGTTCCATTTTATCATTTCCAACTCATTCGTAAACATCTGGGTTGGAAGTAAAGCAAGTGTAGAGGGGTGATTTTGATTTTTAAAGTAATGGGATTCACTGCAACCTCAATTTAGCCTAAATCTGTTATCCAAACCGTTCTAAATTGAGTTATTTTAAAAGAAATGATTCAGAGATCAACACAAGGAAGAAATGGAAGAAATAAGGAAGTGATTCAGAGGGAGAAAAAAAAAAACATTGAAGAATAATGGTGATAAGAATGACTTTTCTTGGAAAATCCTCTACTTTCTCTCTCTGTGAATTCTGGTTGAAAATCTGATTTTTCCAGAGAACCTTGTTAGAAACGGAAAAAAAATGTCTCTCTCAAACAAGAGGGGGTCATCTCTATTTATAGGTGATCGTCAGAAATCATAACTAACTTGTACAGCTGTCATAACCGTTTTTTTTTTTTTTTTATAACTGACTTTAGAGAGAAAATACAGGATTTTATAAAAATAAAAGCGTTTTTTCACCATATATCCTTTAAGCTTTTATGACCAAAGCTTTCAGATGTATTATTCAAAGGTTAAAAGCGGTATTCATAATACTCATCCTTTAACGAATTCTATCTAAACCCTCCAAACCACAACTCATCATCCTCCTCCAAAGCGGTTGGTAACTACATCTTGAAAGCGGGTCATACGCTTTTATGGTGTACTGTCCTTTTGAGGTAACATATAAGTGTCCAGACAGCAACACTCCTCTAAGTAATAATAATAATAATAATCATCTCTAGTCCAATATGGAAAGCAGAGGTATTGGACGAAGACACTCATCCTGTCAGGCCTTAAGAGAAACTGAGGAAAAATTCATCTCCAATGCTTTCTCTCTGATTGTCAACCCAGGAAGTAATTCATGCTTCACTGGAATAGGTAATGAAGGGAAACAGCCACACTCATTCTCATGGAGAGGTACTAATCCATACCGTTCACCCCTGACAAAGCAAATCTTCCTTCTGGTATAGATCATCAGAAAGGTACATAGGGAGGTACTAATCCATACCATGCCCATCATGATCAGAAATGCGTTGAAAGCCAAAGAGAGGCATTGAAGCCATATTGAGCATCCAAATGCGTTAAAGTCTGAATTAATATCCAAAAGCGTTAAAGCCTGAATCAGCATCAAAGGCGTTAAAAGCCTAAATCAGCATCCATAAGCGCAACAATTACAATCATCATTAGTGACATAGGGGTCAACATGTCATTAAGGAACAGAATCCTTTATATGAACTAAAAGCATAAGAGCCTGAAAATCAGTGATCATTAATGACCAAAATTATCATTATCAGATAAACATGTTCATTTTGATAGCTTTATCTATCCATCTTTCATGGAATTCTATTATCCGAATCTCAAAGGAGGATTTTCAGTATGTAATATATCAGAATGTCCATTGAGCCACGTGTCATTATTTTATTGAATTATGAAGAACGTTCTTAAATTCAATTCCCATAAGTCAAACTTTCCAATAACCATCATCAACAGCAAGCTATTGCCCCACGTAGACTACTATTTTTATTTTTATTTTTTGGTCGGAAGTAATATAACACTTATCACAGAAACACTCACACAATCAGACCTAAGGTAACTGCTAAGGTGCCAAGAGGATGAGTCCAAGCAACCACTCCAAAAGGACCTGACTAATGGAGGAATGATGGCCCCTTATACACCCCTTGCAAAGTCAATACCCAGCCAATGTAGGACTATAGAGGGATAGTTATAATCCAGCTGCAAACACGGATTTGATATTTTTGGTAAGAAGTAATATAACACCTAACAAACACACATTTACGTAATCAGACTTAAGGTAATCGCTAAGGTGCCATTATAGTGAGTCCATGCAACCACTCCAAAATTGGCTCAATTAATATTGGTCAATATATGTTAATTAAGGGATAATGGCTAATACAAGGTCCATGTATAACTTCCTCAACTTTTTTGAGAGGATTTTCTCCTCGTTTTGTTTTTTATTTGACCACTATCACTTTCATATTTTGAAGACATCTCATGAAGGGCTTGGCTTAAGAGAATTTTGGTTATCCCCTATCCTACACAACTTTACATTAGAATTACGCTTCAGATACTGGATATTCAGTTGTAAACTACCTATAAACGCAATAATACTCTTGCTCGTTTACATTGGATCATCATACCTCCTGGTTTCAGCACCTGACTACAGAAAAAATGAGCACTATGACCACTTCCCTAGTCTCATGAACTTTTCACCCTACAGAACCTGGAAAGCGAGAAACCTTTTAAAAAAGTTTACTGATACTTGCGAAGTGGCCATTGGACCAAAATACCCATCAACGCGTTCTTGCTGGTTAACCATCCTACAAGGAAACAAGCAGTGACTCTAATAATGGAAGCAAATGGGCCTAGACCATCTGTTGGGCACACTGGGTTGATTGGTAATCCTGGTGGAGTCTGCCAGCTGTTTTTAACAAACTTTCAATGAATTCAATTAAAAAGCAAAGCTTTTATTAATCATTGTGGGTGCGAAAGATGATCCCTGAAAGGAGCCCTGTTCAGGTTTTTACCACTTCACCAGCTGGCGATCGGTCTTAATTCATGTTACAGGTATATAAATAACCTACTTACCCCCATACGCCTCAGGTTTCTTTTAGAGTCAATCTATGGTACTCCCAAGTCTCGTCCATTTATTCAAAATAATTAGAGTCAAGATTAGAATTTGGCTTACCTTATTTTTGTCATGTATGAGGTTTGCATCCAGATATTGGTTAGTCATCCACAATAAAATGAAATTCCGAACGAAGAACAAAAAAATCCCATCATGCAAGATTACATGGTATACTTCTACTCTAAACGCAAAAATTTCCATCATGCAAGGATTTACATGATATACTTCTACTCTAGAACGCAGGCCGTCGCAACGATTAACTGGGACGCCATCCTTTCTTCTTAAAAGCTATTGTCTCATGGGTGGGGGTGGCCGCCCAAGGAGCCACTTCCTGTGATCTTCAGTCTTCACTCAATGCATCCTATTATCAAACTACACCCCTAAGCTTATTTAACAGATCTGTAGAACCTAAATTCAATCCGTACCGAGTTTAAAAGTTTCCAAAAGTCTGAATCGTTGAAATACAAATTCGTACAATAGAAATTTTGCATCAATAAAGTTCTAGGCAAATCCT
>JABCRI010000377.1:0-46260 GCA_015143295.1 Tetracentron sinense | reverse complement strand
TCATATATATTGTTCTTGCTACTTATTGTTATACGTTCCAAGGGTAAAAATGGCTTTCATGAAACATAACCAAATTATTATAGAAACCATGAATGGGGTGAACGATGTCCTGCGACAATATTGAAAAGA
This sequence comes from Tetracentron sinense, assembly GCA_015143295.1. Classification (NCBI taxonomy): domain Eukaryota; kingdom Viridiplantae; phylum Streptophyta; class Magnoliopsida; order Trochodendrales; family Trochodendraceae; genus Tetracentron; species Tetracentron sinense. The sequence goes on along the minus strand of JABCRI010000377.1, from coordinate 46,131 downwards.
TGTTTCTGGCTTGTATTTTTGTTGGCCCTTACTTCTAATTGACTATGACTATTCTCTCATTCCCACACCAGTGTTTATAGGGAGAGACTGAAACAAACATTAGAAGAATGCCGACATGAAATACATAACCTATGACTTTTGGCCAAGCTATGAGCCAAATCAATGGCAGAGAATGAGTACCATGATTGCCGCAAGAATAAGAGTCATGTCCCTGTTATGGAAGTAAGGTTTCTGAGAGGCATATAGCTACCCACTAACCACATATAAAATATCGCTCCCTATATGTCAATGAAGCCTACTGAAGGAAGAACTTCTAGCCAAGTTTCATCATTAGATCATGATCACCAATAACCCCAATCAAAAATCGGATTCTAACACTCACAATGCCAGATATAAGAAACAGGCATGTCAACCAATAAACACAAGCAAAACTGGATGTAAACACATCGCAGGCCAGATTAAACTAGGACTACAGGTTGCCATAACTACTATAACCACAAGGCCAATGCAATTAGAACTAAACATATTTGTTGGTTTGTTATGCAGGAAAGATATAGTACCATTTAATAAGTTGCTATAGTTAGCTTTGAGTCAAATGGGACTCCCATCGCAGAGAAGGAACAAAAAATCAAATCAATCAAATCCATAACACTTGCCCTATAAATACCAAACACACAATGGTAAGCATTTAAAAAATATCTTCAAAAATAATAAATCCAATTCAAAGCCCCAAAATGAACTACGCATATTGACTCCCTCCTGAATTACTTCATCTTAATTTTTTGCATAGTAATTCCAACACCAATAAAACAAGTAAGATGACGAGAATAACCTCCCAAACAAATAAGCTGATACATCATAGCATAATGTAAATATAGTGAGAATATATGAAGTTAATGAATATGGCTCTAACAATACATTTTAACAATTTATATCAATCTAAATTGAAAACATCAGAACTACAGATTACAAACGACAGTAGCTAAGTACTATTTGATAGCTTAATTGTCAAGATGTTCATGCATTTAGGTTACTTTTTTTGCAATATGCTACATATCAGGGTTGCACTATAATAACGAACTCCATTATTTGAGTTGGAGCTGGTCCAAACAATTATGGCCATGCGTACAGACAATTTAAGGAGATAGCAGTGGCCATTGAGAGGTATGGTATCAAAGCAGACTTCCTACCATTGGATACGCTGATAGTGTAGGACAACCAATTTCCACATCATAACTAATCAACTGGTGCGTTAAACACCCCTATTTTACCATGAAATGGTTTGGGGCGATCAAATGCATTAGCAGGCACGTGACTTATCCTCCTTCACGAAAATTCGAATTTTCATCTTGATTAGAACTCGAAGCCCGGTGATAGCTCTTGCTTGCAAATTGGGCAAAAGTCATTGATTCTTCTCTTGACAAAAACTGAAGAAAAGGCTCTGATTAGAACATAAGCCGCCGAAAAATGCTAAAAAATTGCATTAAACGTTATAAATTCGATAAGAACATACATCTTGATGCATTCCCATATCGAACTCTCTGATCTCTACTTCTGATAATAAGAACTAAAAATAAAATGAAATTTCTAGCACGGAGAAGAAGAAAAATCGAGAAACAAAGATTTAAAGGGGGAAAAAAGGAAATAAATGAGCCTTAGAGAAAGAGAGAGAGAGAGAGAGAGAGAGAGATTTGGCTCTGTAGCTAGAGATATACTTACAATGCGCTGGGAGGAGAAACAATTGGGTAATCCGTTCATGGTGACGGGATGCGAAGAACAAACGGACTGTAACCCCATTTGCTTTGAGTCGCTGGGTTGCGAGTGCTCTGATATTTCTAACCTTTTAATCCCTAAACCCTCTCTGCAAAAAAAAAATATTGTCTTCCTTCAAAAGCTTATCAAATCGTTTTTACCTCGTTGGCAAAGGGGCGAGCCGGCTGATAAGCGTGAGAGGCCAATGGTAGGAGGAAGAAACAAAGCAAAAATGGGAAAGGTTTTTGAGTGAGGAGGAAACGAAAAGCGAAAATGGGGAGATGAGGAGACTGAACCCTGTGTAAATGGGGAGGAGAATTGAGGGAGATTAAAGGGTGGGGGTGGAATGAACGTGGATGGGGAGGTAGGGAGAGTAATGTAACGGCTCTCAAATGGAAGGATTAGAAGAGGTTATGAAAAGTGAAGGGGGGTAATGAGAGTCTACGAAGAGAGAAGTGATGTGGCTTCGTTATAGAAACCCCGAAGTCAGAATGCCTTTTTTTGGGTCATCAAAGACACACGATGTAACTGTTACTAATGGTATTTTAACAGTGTAGGGTTTCATAGACTATTATATTATATTGGTAAATAATATCAATTACAAAGTAATTGCTCTAAACCCAATATAATAGTTTTAATGCAATTACTTCACCAAAATAATGAATGCATACCACTCATGGGCATGGCTCATACCAACAGCCTTGCTTCATGCTAGATTCCGCTTATCTTCTCTACTCAGCAGGGATCCCAGGACAACACTAACCACACCTATGGGGTTTGGCCATGAACCGAAGATTGCGGCCACGGCCCATTTGACACTCCTATTAATAATAATTTCATTGTGATGCCCATCTGTAAAAAGTCTCCGCCACAGTCAGGATTCAAGGTGGAATGCTTGGTTATTAATTATTGTCCTTTTGCTAAAAAGAACATGAACCAACACTTTAAAAATAGTAATAAATGAAGAAAAGGTACTTAAATTCTGAGGTTTTACAGTTTCTTGCATTAGGAGACTTAAGATATACCAGGTGTTAATCATCACCCATGAAGATGTTGCTGTGCATGAGAAATACAACAGTTAGAGGTAGTTTGAAAGAGCAGACCTAAGGGGGCCACAGTGCAATTGTGCAGTATATCAAGCCTGGCTTCCTTAGCCACAGATGGTGTAGCTGGCTTAAGAAAGCATTTGATTACCAAGTTTACTTACAAAAGGTCCAACAATAACACCTTCATCACCTGCTAATGAATCACTACCAGAACTCCTATAAACTCTTCCCTCAAACGCTGTCATCTGCAACTCAGGCATTTGCACGGAGCGATTGTACAATCTCATTCTGCTACCTTTGTCTTGTTTCTGTGTCTGGGTGCAAACTGAAGCTCACAATCCCCTGATGGCTCATGCACTTCTACCTTTGTGATGGTATCCTTTTGGCATCTCTCAGACCTTGGTGTTCATGTAGTGCCATAGGCACCAACCGAACTAGACCATCATCGCACATTCAGAGACCTAAACCACTCATTTTTCTTTCCACAGTTGCCACACTTCTGTTACATAATAAGAGGCTGACAGTGGATCAACAACTCTCAACCATCTACACTAGGATTAAATGCATCAAAAATTACAGGAGGTACTTATCTTTAAATGGGGTTCTGCCAAAATCAGCAAAATGCAAGTCACCCAGCCTCTGTAGATCATTGACCTTGTCATTGCATATAGCATGTAAATACCTTTAAGGCTTGCAAAGAAACTTGACGTTTTCTAACAGAAACTTCACCGTTGCCAGACCTTTCCACCAGAGCTAGAAGAAACTTTAGATCAATTACAGGATCTAAACCCACCAAACATATCCTCATCTCATTCAACCCAGTCCATTGAGCTGCAATAGGTTACATGCATGATGAACACAAATCCACACCCAACAGAGACACCACCTCTAGGCCAAATGAAGCTCGAATGCCGCAAATTACTCAGTAATTCAGTAATGAGTATTTGACTCTCAAAACAATCTTCCTTTCTCCACACCAAGCTTTCCACCGGTGACCAACCAATGACCTGGGGAGTCTTGCGGCCCCTTACTCATCTCAGTCATGTCAACAAACTTTGCCAGCTTGTTGCCTGAGACAACTTTTGAACCAGAACTTGAGTCGCCGGAGTTGGTAGTACTTCCTGTAACCACCAGCTTCTTTGACTTGTCATTTGGGTTATGGTCCCACAAGATCTTCGTACCGTGCAGCCCTGGTAGCCTAGAATACAAAAGCTTCATGTGTAAGACATTTCTTGTCCCAAAATCCCATACTCCAAGCTGTGCGCCGTGACTATGTATACGCCAGAGACATCACCTGTGAAGGTTTCGCCGTTCTCAATTGGAGCGGTGCTGACGTGGGAAAATTCTTCCATTTCACTGGCTCAAACCATCGGCTACTATCTTGCTCCTCGGGTCCATGCCACTTGGGTGCACCAATTGCCACATGGGTGTCCCAGTATGGCTGGAGGATCTTCGGAAGAGATGCCAAGTGCTGAAGCTGAATACTGAGCCGGTTTATGCTTGCTCCTTCCAGCATAATCTTAAAGCCTATTATCGGGCTTACGTCCCACTGAACACTGCATTTTCTTAAACCAGGGATAGTAAGCAAATAGGGAAAAGGTTTACTTAACCAACATATGGTGTGGCATATATACAAACTAATAGGAGGCTAAGATGTGGCCATCAGAACGAGGAGGCTAAGATGCAGCCATCTGCTGTACATGAGGCAGTGGCAGAATTCATAGGCATTCACAATCCAACATCTGATGGGCCATGTCGTGGAGAACTTCTAGGTAAAGACATCAGTCTTACCAGATGATCATAACCATCAAACCGTTTATGGGTTCCCATATATATTAATTTTCTGGGCAATCAAAATTGTGACAGATTTCAATCCAGGGTCTATTTTCGACCAGGGACATTTGCATGATGGGACCAATTAATTAGTGGGATCATCAGCATGCATGTGATGTATATGGCACAAAAAGATGGAATGCCTTATCCTATTCTCACCAACCTTAATGTAGATAATCTTGATATACATCTTTCACGAGCAATAGTTTTGCACCATGTGTGGTGGAAGAGCTTAGTCTTTTCAGGGGCCTCAAGATACTAAATTGCCATAGGAAGAACATACCTGCTCTTGGCTGATGTACAGCTTTTGCCCCATTAAGCTGAACTGCAAAGAATGGAAAACAGGTTCCTTCTTTGGTGGCCAGGAAGCTTGTCCTGTACCGGGGCCCATATCGGAGGGATTCTGAAACTCTAAGAAATATCTCAGCTCTTCAATCGGAGGCTTGTCTGTGCAAAATCATCACAAAAGAAAAATTTCAAGTTCCGCAGGTTGAAGGGAAAGCCTTTTTGAATATAGCAAAACATCATAGGTGCATGTCATATTCATCTATGGGATATTATGCTGTTTGAGATGTCCTACATTCAAGATAGAGGCCAATTGCACGAGTGAGATGGTCCTTTCCATTTACACCTTCAAGGAGAGATGTAATAGGAAGAAAGTCATCTCAATGATATCTGGAGAGGATCGGGACAGTCCGTATCCAATGGTTGTGGCTTTGGACAAGATCCATTCCCTCCACCTCCGCCTGAAAATGACTGTAACATCCTGCATCAATAAACATTCCAGACAATTCTGAGTTCAGGGGCTTTATGGTAATTTAACAAACCTAGGTGTAGCAATCAATGAACAACAAATTGTAAGGAAATTGAGTTCCTGACCAGTGACCACAATATTTCAGCTTTTTCTGTGCAAGAATTTCACAGAACAAAGACATACAGACAACATGCCCTTTAATATATATAATATTTAGAAAAGGGATAAATGTCAAACTATAGTCTGAAAGATCAAGCCACAGTAGAATATCTGTTAGACTAAGATGCAATGAAAGATAAATATAGACGACTTCTTGAGGTCCAAAACCAAAAATCCAAATTGTCCTAAAAAAGCATCTAACCCACTGATTTGCAAGTTAGCTAAGTATTTATTTGACAACCCAAAGAAGGCCCTTGGCTTGATTATTAGTATCATCTAATAATTTTGATTTTGTGTCTATAGCCCAAACAAGAGGTGGCCAATAAAATACGAGTTAGAATTGATGAGCATGTCCGCCATGGGTAGTAAACTACCAAGTAGAAAGACAGCTAAAGCATCTCCTCATAAAACAGACAAGTTTATAACATATTTCAAACAAACTAGCACTGAAAAGATGGTAATGACAGGATGATCCATTTCACAAGGACATATATCTTCAAGCACCTGCAAAGGGCATCCCACCAATTATCTTTCTATAAGCATCTTATTTTCATACCCTGAACTCAAATCAACAAAATGTATCAAGATGTTTGAGATCTTCATTCTCCAGTTGCAGCCAAAGCTGTCTCTAGGTAGAGAACCACAACAAGACCATCACTGAGAATGATTGCATCTACCAACTAACCTTTGCTGTGAAGAAAATAGGCTTGCTACTACTTTTGCATAGGGCCTATGAAGTGGCACACACAAACCTCCCAAACCATTAGTCCAATTTGAAATCATTTCCTTTGTTTCTGAGGTTTTCTGAGCTACTAGTCAAATCACGTAGGGAAGGGAAGTGAGGCAAAGAGTGGAGGGCGCTAAGAAAAAAGTAAGAAGTGGCACATCCATGTGAACAATATTAAATAATCAAAAACATGAACTTATTAATACAAAAACAAGAAATATAATGTTTATTAAAGTATGAACCAAGATGCTTGGATACAGATACAGGAAAGCGGAATGGTTTGTTACCCAAAATCCACGACATCAATACATATACACTACCCCTCCAATATGTTAACGCAACACTTGGACTTTTGCCATTTTAAGCTCAATTGACTAGACCTTTTTAATACTTGCAATGTCTTTATAGTTTATAACATAGTTACCGGAGCGGGACATTTTAAGCTCTAATGTTTAATAGCCCTTTTAAGTAGACTGCTAATTTTTAAGAGGATTCCTTTAGTGCAATTAGAGTGATGACAAACACCTCTTCTCTTTGCTTGCCTCACTAATTGATGTCCAAGAAACACTAGCTCAATTGGATAGTTTGATTCTCCTTCCAAAGAAGGGAAAAAATCTTTTGATATATCATTGTTCTTTTAGATGCAAACTTAAGATATACAACTCACTATCCTATACTAGTTCCCTCAGTGTCCTGTAGCTACTTTCTTTATAGCAAAACTTGGGGGGGGGAATGGAGAAAAATTAAATTTGAAATGAAAGAAAAGTGCGTCCAAGAAAAAAGAAAAGAATAAGGGGGAAGATGAGTTTCATTTTTAGATTTTGATACAAATGGAAAATATTCAACAAAGCCACTTGACCATGTCCTTGATTATGTTACTATAACTTTGCTTGGTATAATTCTTGTGTATCAGGCATAAATGCGTTCAAAAAGAAACATGTATGAGCAAACAACATGCCTATCACATGCTAAATATTGAAAAGAGCAAAAGGTGAAACTTGTTACATACTTCTTTCCCGTTAAGATATGGGGCACTAGTAGGTTGAGGGTAGATCCCTTGGCTGTTGAATAAGCAAGGATCCACTCCCTGAAAATCCATGAAAAAGGAAGGTATATCAATTAAGAAGACATGCAATATATACATATATATATCAAAAGGTGATCAAGAAGTTGAGGGAGAATTTTGAGAAAAAAAAGAAGAGGCACTAGCCTTATCCATGAATTTTAGTAGAGCTGAACTCGTATAGCTTTCTGTATCATAGAACCTCTGATATCCAATATCCTGAACATAGTTTTTTATCTCCATGGTTGATAGAGGTGATGAGTGGTGCTGCTTGACGTAAATTACATCCTTACCACCAATCGTTACAGATGTAATAACATGTGTTCCGAAGTTCTCAATAAAGCTGGAAACAAGAAAAGGTTGTTTAGAGACAACCTGAACCTCAGGTTATCAAGCTTTTATTTGAAGAAAATTTGAACTTTCTTACCTTGCCAAGGATGATGGGTCCCATGAAGATGGGATTGCCCTTTTGACATTTTCTTGTAGTACCAATGGGGATTTTATGAGTTGAACCTTGCAAAGTGGAATGAAAAATCCATCCATTGCAAGGCTCTTAGTAGCTACAGCATCAATTTGCTTTGAGCCGGTAAAGCTAAATACAGAATTAAAGCTTCCAAGAGGGATGTTCCTGATAGAAGAGCCTTTCTATTAAAATACTCCACCATCTGCAGACAGTCATCAAGAGAATTGTGTGACAACATATTTGTGCAATAGAAAGCATGTAATTGAAAGCCTGCGTGGCACTTCTAACTTCAGAAAACAACTTTGTACTGGTCGTTCTGCATTTTGGCCTCAAAGCCAAGCATTTCTGCGGCTGCTATTGTTTCTCTCAGATTTTTTGGGAGATAAGGTTCCTTACAGCCAGACAGCAATTACTCTTGAACACCATGACTAGCACCTCTCAGAGCTACTAATGCTTACTCTACTTTCAATTGGAAATTTAACATCTCCAGAGTCTAGGAATTTATTGATTCCAATAATGAAATCATTAAACGGATATAGTTTCTGTAAATAACCATAGCAACCTTTTATAATGTTTGACATCTTTTGTAGGATGCAATATACATTTTCAGAAAAAACTATCTTTCCTCGTCACTTTTGCAGCAGCTTTGTGACTATGATCAAAAGAAAAACTAGTCACAGAATAATTTAAGTTAATCAGGGAAGGCATGTGAAAAACTTCAAATGTGTGTGATGTTCAGTAAGGAATCACAAGATACAACAGTTACAAGCCCTAATTAATTCAAAAGGGTGAATAATAAAATACATTGGCCACAATTTGAACTTTGTTACCCATCACATACATCACATTGTTCTGCATATCTTAGCGTGCTATGTTCATCACCTAATTGCCAAGTATAAACATAGTTGCATCAAATGCTTTCCTAAAACAGATCGTGGAACTACATTCAACCCTTAATTCAATTGAGCAGCAATGAAACTTTAATCAATCACTACCTAATTCATGGATACAACCATCTGAGTCCCCAGAAGTCAAAAACAACCATTAAATCGCGGGAAGAGGAACTGAAAGATAAGAAGCCACAGTTATCGTCTACAAGAATGATATGAACATATACAAGTAGAAATGAAACGCAAAAATAAGAAATTCTACAGAACTTTTTTTTTCTAAAGGGCTGATGATTAAAGAAGCAGTAATTTCATTTTGGGAATACGCTTGCAACCCAACAAATCAAACTAGGCAACCAGAAAAGGACTATAAAAGGGAAACAACAAATAGAAAGAGAAGAAAACTATAACACACCTCATTGAAACTGCAAACGCCTGAACTCTGACGCCCAACGGTCTCTTGAGAGCTCTTAATGTCCCTAGAAACACTGGGCACAACCATACCTTCATAGACCAAAAGATCCTTCGTCTGTTCTTCATCAACCTCAACTATTCTCGACCCTGCAACCCCTTTGCAGTAGAGCAACCTCGTATCGAAATTCACATCAAAACCCCTACCTAAAGCCTGTATAGATTGGAAAACTGCTGCATTTTCCTCCATTCTCATCACCCCAAGACCTAAAACCAAACAAAATAAAAGATAAAACTCTTTAATCCCTTCAATCCAGCTCTAATTCAAAGCAAAACCCAGATAGTCAGACAGCCAAACCCATATCCAAAACCCCCTCTGAGTACTTCGAAAGGGTAATCTCAGATATGAACATCAATTAGAATCCAATCTCCCGTCAAGGTTCTCTTAGAACCCACAAAAGATTGCAAGATTGGATCTTTATCTTCACTAGAGCAAACCAAATCAAAACCCAGTTCACTGTTTTAGGTCAATTGAAAGAAACCCAGAAGAAGAAGAAGGAAAACCAACTAATCAGATCTTTTTCTCCCCCTAGTCAACTTGAAAACTTGCAGATGGGATGGATCACCAAACCCAATTCCCAATATCTCTTTCTACCTAAATTTCCTTCTTTCCTCGGCCTCGCTGGGTTTGGATCCTGCAAAATCCCCAAAAAGATTCAATGCCCAATAAACAAAGATGTTCATCCCAAACTGATCCTAGTTCACCTTTTCTGGTTACATGGGATTTCAGATATTTTATTCTCTCTCCATCCCTTCAGACCTTCTCTCTCTACTTTCTATCTCCACTGTCTACTTGTTCTCTTGTTCTTGTGCGTGTCTAAAGAAGCATTGACTCTCTCTCTCTCTCTCACACATACACACACAGAAGGATGATCTTTTCCACTGGGAGTCTATGCGATTTTAGCATATCTTATCGGAGGATTTGTCGTCTATTTCTCATCAACATATCGATAGTAATACAAACATATTCGCTAACGGCTATAAGGGTCACCTGTTCCTGCATCGGACGGTCATCAACCCATAGATAGTTAAATGGATCAAGGGACTGGTGGGCCAGGCATTTTACCATGTGCAGCATGGACCTTGTCTGTATTTTTTTTTTTGGTAAAGCCTTGTCTGTATTGACTATGATGATTATGGGTGCATTAACCGTGTCCGTGTGTCTGGTTGGCCTTGAGTACCAAAAAAAAAAAACGAACCTTCTCATCAAAGAAACGAAGCTTTTAACCAAAAAAAGAAACGAAGCTCGGCCTTCAATTCGTTTAGAAGCCTAGTAGGCTTTAAAGGCCCAGCCCACATCGAAAATTATTAATCAAAATCATCTTGAACTAGGATGGCAAATATCCAAGTGATCGAGTTAAAGCCAACTACGAGAGTTCAATCCCACCTCCAAGCTAACGTGTGTTTCTTTTAATCTCTATTAACTGTGGTTAAGATTCATTAAATCTTGGGATTCAATAATATAATCTTGGTTTTTTTAAAAATTATTAATCCTAAGGATTTAAATTTCTTAACCGAGTTAAATATTTTTTTCTAAAGACCTTCACCTTCAATCGTACCCAAAGACCAACATGTGTCATTTTTAACTCTTATTAACTATAATTAAGATTCACTAAGCCTTGGGTTCAACAATATAACCTTGGTTTAAGCAACAAAAAAAAGACGTGAAACTTCCATGATTAATGTAAAAATGATGAACGATTATGAATAACAACCAACGTTCGTGAGGGCCCACAAATCAGTAATTTTTGGACCCCACAGGCCTTAGTCTCACTTTCACAAGTTTCCTACATTTTATTTTTTTTGGTAAGACAAGTTTCCTACTTACGGTACGGCCCATTGATATAGAGCAGTAGTTTGCTTTGCTCCCATGAACTCTAGTTAATATTTTTTTAATTTGTGCGCTTAAGTTTTTAAACATATGGGTGAACCTTAGTAAGGAAATATTAACCGGGGTTAATATGTAGACACATGACAGGAAAAGGGGCCAAGATGCCTCCCTTTGCTCCTTGCTGGAGGACGGTTTAACCAAACGTGGGAGTTCACAGGTGGGACCGTAGGAATAGGACATAGATAAAGATGACCGAAAGTTTGATCTTCTCGGTCTTCTCTATCAGCGTTGATCATGAAAGAATTTTTGACCATTCAAAAAGGAAGGTTAATTAAATTTCAAAAAGGGAAATGTTTCTTATCCCCGCATTCCACTATGTAATGGAATGTACGGTTGTCAATGGTCCATCACCCTTTTTTTAATACCAACAATTGTGGTTAAGATGCACTCACTCCTAAGGTTATGGTTATGCAATCATCTAACTTTGATTTTTAAAAGAAAAAAGAAAACAAAAATATTAACCTTAATTTTCTTTAAACTTAACTATAGTTTTTTTTTATAAAAAGTGTCAAAAGAGACACTCAAACAATGGAAATCCTTACATGGCCGATAACATCAAAGATGTAGTCTCTGCCGTGTTATTGGGGATCAATTGATAACGCTGGGCCCTGCTGTACCATAGCACAGAATTTGCACGTAAAATTGTAAAATCGCGAGAGATACACTGAATCGCGATCCTTCGTATCTCCAAAAGAACGCGAGAAAATGGAAGTTACTCCCTGTTGACTTGAAGAAAGAAAACTGTAGAGAAGGGAATAAAGGTGATCACGTGCACCGAAAATTCCTAAAATAAGAAATGTCCCGAGTACCCTGGCCTTCTTTAAGCACTCTCATTTGAGATTTGAGGCTCCAACCCATGTGCTATAATTTCACGCGTTGGGATACTCTCAACGGTCAACACTCCAACTGTAGGGTGAGACCTCTCTTATGCAGTGTCGTGGGATCTATTCTCAGTGGGTAATATGTCTTGTAAGAGCTTTTTTTTTTCCTTTTTTTTTTTACTAATAATCTTTGTAAGAGTTTCAATCTCGGTTACTAGCCACCACTAGTTATCAGCTCACTGGATTTAGAACCCGAAGACACTACTAAAGGATTGTTCCTGTAAAATGTGATAGCGAAAGAATGGAACAGATTGATTCTGATGAGGGACAGAAGACACAAAACTGACGGAGCTGTTTGTAGGATGTTATTATGGGAATAATTTGTAAAATTTAAAAGGTATATGAGAGAAAAAGTGAGAAATAGAACCGAACCAAATGGTAACAATGCTGGGGTAGTTCAATTACTTGGTCATCTCTTTTTTCAGTCCCCTCGTAGTTATGCGTCTGATTATTGTATGAGATAAGTGAGAAGGCAGTGATTATCCTCACCCTATCATCAATCTCCTTTGAGGCTGTACTATTCAATGTAACTGGAGAACTTGACTATTACCTCATGAAACAATTAAAAGAAAGTGATAACTACACAAATAGTTAGCCGTTAGCGTGGAACAGAACGGAACAGAACATATTACCAAAAAAAAAAGCGTGGAACAGAACATGACTATTACCTCATGGTTCCCTTCTATTCTAATGAAAAAAATCATGGGAATTAATCAATTTTATTCTAATAAAAAGAATACGGGGAATTTACACATTCTAGTCTAATGAAAAGAAACAGTGGAATTCACGCATAGTGATGAATGCAAAACAGCATCTGAATCTCGAAAAGGCTGTACTATTCAATGTAACTGGAGAACTTACAAGCAACCCGACTGGATTTACGTATCCTTGTCCTTGGATAAGCTTCGTGGGAGTCTTCTAAAAACATTTTCATCCACTACTCTATAATGCTTTGAAAATTTTTGGTGCACCAATCCAGCATATCTATCCACACGCTCTTCATGTTTGTTGTAGAAAGCAGGAACGGTTATTGACACAATAGTTCCTGTCACCCATTCAAATGGAAATATTGTAAAGAAAGTCATCATACCTTGAGTGCAATTGTTCGGTAATTCCACAGTGGCTATGTGGCTCAACTGTGGCATTCAATTGTGTTTTCCCAGTCACTGACGGTGATAAAGGGACTATTAAGTGTCGGTGTCACCTCATAAAGAGATGTGCATGGATTCTGGTATTTCACAATGGCTTGAAATGCCCTTGCAAGAAGGTCATATGTGATTCACATTGGTCCACAAGGGCATATGCACGTAGACAATTTCATGACAATGCATGGAACTTTCTAGGACGATTCTAAACAATCTTGGCACTTCTCAATAGGCTGTTGCTTTAGACTTATTTGTTTATTATAAAAGAGGGTTATATGGTCATTGCCATGAAGATGAACATATACGCTAGAATACCCTGTCCACATGTTCAAGCACAGACGCGCACACACAAGTGCTCCCAAACTTGTGACTAATATTTCTGTTTAGATGTATGCATATATCCCTACATGCAGATAAAAATGTACAGTTTGCGTGATCCATTCTACATGAAAAACCCAAAGTTCTAAAAATTATGCAGAGGCATGCATCACGTATGAGATGTATGGAAGACAGGTCCATGTTATTACACTTTCCTATGCACACAGTACATAATACTTAAGATATGTATATGCATGTCAATATATTTCCTAAAGTTTCTTGACAGTATATCTTGAATCTAGTACACAATTATAAAGTTTATTGCTCGCTCTTATACTACGCACATCAAAATGGAAAATAACCATTTTCATGCTCTTAAGACACACATTATGAATACGATGGAAACATTTGCCAAAAATAAATCTTGGCAGTCATTAGCCGATCACAAAGGCTACGAGGAACAGAACACATGAAGTTTTAGGGAAACAACTCAAAGTTTAGATTTATGCTACTGTGATAGCAAGAGCTTCAAGAAACTACAAGTCCAGTCTCACACTACATTGTTTACTGCAGTTGATTGGAGGATGAACGGGCATACCTATATATGCGAGTGTGACAAATGAGAAAAAGCTTCCAATGACAGACAAGAGCCACAGGCAGACAACCACCTGTTGATAGAAAATAATTTGCTAAGTATTTTTCTTCATTTGATCAGTGGGAAACAGTATTTCAAAGTTGCACACTGGAGAGAATAATATTAAAATTTCAACAGGATCGATCCGAAGGACAGTCTAACAATAGCTAATTGCTCCACTATATATACATGTGGCGTTCCTTGGAAAGTGATGGATGCACCTGTCTATGAAAGGTGTACAGACTACAAGGCTGATATTATAAACAAAACTTCACTTTGATAAGCCAATTCAGACACATGAAGAAGATCTGGTTCTATGATAGGAACTATAGGGAAATCATAACTCGCAGAGTCACAGTGGTGTCAACTGAATTTATACTGAACAAGGTACCAAAAAAAATCAATTGAATTTACACAAAATCAAGTACATACAATTTAAACATTTGTGCAAATGAATTTGTACTGAACAATTTTAAAAAGATTTACAAGACCAAACGAGGGACCAACCGACCCATAAGGTCATCATCCAGGATAGAAATTAAAGAATCAAGTAGGTCCTCGTTCCATTCTTCACGATTAACAGCTTCTACAACCATGTTAGCTAAATGGTCAATGACATGGTTTGCTTCCCTGTACTCATGAGTCATAATGAGCTATGAAATACTTGAAGATTTCAACAATCAATAATAAGAGAGTTCTTCATTATAAGGTTCTTGTAGTCCGTTCAACATCTCCATCACAATCTTAGAATCACATTCAATCAAAATATACTCCACACATAGTTTAACTCAGGGTTACCCAGTTCGGTGGCCACTAAGGCGAACCGCAAACTGGTTCGAAGCAAACCAATTCGCAGTTCGGTTCATGCTGGTTCGTTAATTTTGGCGAATTACTCCACTTTTGTAAGTTCATGTGATGTGACTCTTACCCACTTTGAAATTCCCTTTTCAAATCAACCATTAAGCATTGTATTATGCAGACAAGGTACTGAGTGGTTTTGACTTTCCACCAATGGATAGTACCACTAATACTAATAGTGGGTACGTATGGCCTTCAGCTGCTCTCAAAGAAATTTTCTAAAGCGTTAATGGTTGATTTGAAAAGCACTGTATTGTGCAGACAAGTTCACGGTCTCACATTTCTCTTATATCCAAAAAAATTTTTTATAAATAAATAAATAAATAATATATATATATATATAAGCGAATTAAGCTAACGAACCGAAGCGAACCAAGCAAAGAACTTAAGCGAACCGAGAAACGAACTGGCTAATCCTACCCCTAGCGAACCGGGTTCACTCTAGGGTAGCGAATTGCGAATTACGAACCCAAATTCGAACCGAGCGAACCAGGTAACATTGGTTTAACTCATTAACTGTCAATCTAAGTCCGTCATACAGTGTCGAGACCTCAAGAACTAAGAGGTAATGTTAATTGGGAGTAGCGTCACAAAAGCTCCAATAAAGCAACCATCCACATCCTGCAGTAGGCTTCCTGCGGGGTAATTAGAAAGGAGTTCCTTGGATTTACCTTGATACCATTAAAGACATGCATGACATAGGGGTGATTATCTTTAGAACAATTGATAGTGATGAGTTCCCTGTGACAATTAATTTACATCAATGCTATGTATCCATATCTTTTACATTGGTATTTGGTCGTGGAGGTTGTTTGTAGGTGGCGCAATATAAATGCTTTTTTATCGTGTTTATCTTATTTCATATGTTTCGTTGTAGATTCTCCCACCTCGCATCCATGTAAACTCCAACATTCTTGTTCGTGTCTGCGCAACTTAGCTCAAAAGTGTTTTATCCTATCTTTCTTAGCCTTTGTCATTCCTCCATCTCAATTCTCAACATCCTCAACTCAACTACACTTAGTCTATGAATATGTTGCTTCTTGTTTGCCCGATATTCTACTCCACAAAACATAGTTGGTTTTAATTTTTGATCAGTAAACCAAGCAAATATATAATTAAAAAGCATCACAAGAACAAAGAGACATAGAGCACATGATTCATGATGTCGTGAACCAGTGCACTGTGCAAAAAGAAAACAATTTACACCATGCTAAGTTGCTAACCCCCCACTAGAACCCTCACCGCCAAACAAATCAGTCAAGCAACATGCCTGCGCTCACCCCTTCCTGCCTAGCTGAGACCCACTCTACCGCCAAAGACCTAGCTCTATTACAAATAGTTGGTCTTATTGCTATCTTAGACACTAAAAAGTAGAAGTTTAATCAGAATGTGTCAATCATATAGCACTCCATAAGAACACACCCACTTAAGCCACCCAACTCTAATTTTATAGTCGACACCCTGTAACAATCTCTCCTTTCTTATAAATAATCAAGTTGAGATACTGAATATGAGTGTTTAAAGGTATCTCACGGGGTCATCAATCCTAACTATCCTCTTATCCAATTTGTGTTCTCACTAAATTTGTATTTCATATATTCAATCTTGGTGTGACTTATCTCAAAACCATTAGATTCTAAGGTCTCCCTTCATAGTTCGAGTTTTGCATTTACCTCATCTTTAGTCTCATTAATCATTATCCAATACCGTGCCACCTAAAAACAACATACATCAAGGAACCTCCTCTTAAATATGAGTCATCAATTCATCCATGACCAATGTAAAAACATATGCACACATAGTGGACCCCTAATGTAAACCAATTGTCAGAAGAAACTTATCACCATCAATTGTTCTAAGGATAGTTACCCCTACCTCATACATATCCTTAATGATATCAATGTATTTCTAATTAACTCTTTCTAAAGTCTCATCTGATTATGAAATCATTTGTTGGTATCTCCAATAAAGCAACCATCCGCACATTGGAGCTTTTGTGACGACACTCCCAATTAACATCACCTCCTAAATTGTTAAGGCCTCAACACTGTATGACGGACTTAGATTGACAGTTAAACTACATGTTGAGTACATTTTGATTGAAGGGGATTCTAAGATTGTGATAAAGATGTTGAACAGACAGTAAGAAGCATACTATAAAGAAATACTCTTATATTTGAACGGGCAGTACAAATTCTTTTGTACAAAAGTTTAAATTTTATGCACTTAATTTTGTATAAAATACAATTAATCTTTTAGAATTACTCTTATATTTCAACGGGGAGTAAAGATTCTTTTGTACGAACGTTTAAAATTTTATGTAATTAATTTTGTATAAAATACAATTGATCTTTTAGGTACCTTGTTCTGAATAATTCAATTGACACCACTGTGAGTTATAATTTCCTTATAATTAATGTCAGACAACCATATCTTCTTCATGTGTTTGAATTGGCTTATCAAAGTGAAGTTTTGTTTATGATACTTAGTCATGTAGTCTGTACATCTTTCATAAACAGGTGCATATATCACTTTCTACCAACCCCCAAGTTTGTTGGTAGAATGTCCGTATGTCTTCCAAATTTGCATCTCCGAATTCTTCAATTTTTTGTACAGTTGATCTTCACTAACCTTGAAAAAAAGTAAGAAGTCTTTTCCAAGAGTGATATCATGGGCCATAAGCAGCACATAATTAATTTTAACACGAAATGATGCAGCAGCATTATTAACCATTTCTTCTGACAATACAAGTTCTGGTAATGATCGAAGTTGTCTGCCCAAAACAAAAATAAAAAATCACATACTCAGAAAATCATAGGATGAATTGCATCTCATAATTGAAAGAATGAAAAAACATGAAACTAAGAGGTGAAGAGGCAAGAACTGCCATACTTATTTCGATAAACAGCATAGTTGGCTCGAAGAAACTGGAGTACAATCAAGATCAGCAAGACATCTGAACAAATTGATAAGAATGATAATCCCGACCGCTCGAATAGGAGCCATGCAACCGTAGCAACAACAATTATGCCAAACGAAACATGCCAACGCTTCCACAAGATGACATCAGCAGCTAAGAAAAAAGTGATCCATGAAGAGATTAAGCCAGACCAGATTCACAAAATAACAAGGATATGCTTGCAAGAAGGCAGTCCAGGTTGAGAAATTTTTATAAAACTAAGACAATCACAAGAAGCCCGCCCAAATCTATTTCTATTAATTGAGGGAAGCGCCCCATAATGGTAGATTTGGACTGACACCAAGCAGAAGGTGAAAGTGGATGCAGCTTTACACATCTAATGTGAAAAAAGAAAGAGAGAAAGAAAATGGAAGAAAACAATAATAAAATCAACTCGGCACAATGTTGACAGAGAGCAACCCAAAATGCACTTATAAATCTTTATCATCCACATGAACTAGAATTTAGATTAGAACATAGCCCCTGAAAGCAGTGCAAGTAAAATGCTGGGGCAGCTTTCAAAACCCCAATCTCTCAAATATACATTGCTCTACAGCTTCAAAAAGGCCACATCATCACAAACCTCATCCCAAAGCTTTCATAAGCACCCAAACCCATAAATGCACTTACACCAAAAGTTAGGAGAAATGAACTTCATCTCTGAGATTTTTTTATTTTTGTTTAGTAATGGAGGGTGTCCCAAACCCTTCAAGGCAAGGACCAGTCCCTTCGGCTGTCCTCACACTTGAAATTTCCCCTACAGACGCTAGGGTAAGTCAAGAAGTGGGAGTTGAACTGTTGAACACACAACCGAAGGAAGAAAACCCGGGATGCTAGCCAACTGCACCAAACCCTGGTGGGTAAACTTCATCTCTGAGGTATTTATGAAGAATTTGCAGTTTTGTATTCAAATGGAATGATCGTCATTACTAGTGTTTTTAAAGGCATGTGAGGCTCACACTTCAAGACTCACTTTAAGGATCAAACCCCCTAAGGCTCATGCCTCAAAGTGTGAGCCCACATAACGTGCACACCTCACTCCTTGAGGCTTACTTTATGTCTGAGACACGCACCCTTATACATTAACCAAAAATAAGGTTTTAAATAACAAATTTGACTTGAAAATCTTTTTTCCCTTTTTATTTGTTCAAAATTACCACGTCATTTAATATGTATAACACCTTCAGGTTTTTTCAAACCCGATTGAGTCTCTATTTTACATTAAGGATTTCCCTAGCATGGGCTGAAAGAATTTGGAGTCACCAGCTTACTATGTAGTCTTTGTGGCTTCTTTGCGACTATTTGCTAAAATCGAAAATCTGCCACATTACCTACTACTTGCTAACCGAACCAATTTTTTTTTAAAATATGCAGATAAATAAAAAGGTAAATCTAAATTCCAACTTTTGGCTGTCTCTCTTAAATTAATTCTTTTTATATGATAGTAGAAACATTACTATAGTGTTTCCCATATATAGAATAATAGAAACACTTGATTCTTCATGGGCATGTGGATTGTGGACCCAACGTTTGCCACCTAAGAGATCTACATGGCCAAAATCCAATGTGATCATAGTTTCAACTATTCGGGTTGATCTAATCTTCTAAAGTGAGAAGTCTTTAATCGAAGTTTCAGAGAAGTCCACAGGCCAGATGACTGATAATCATCCCTCAGGCCAGATGACCAATAATCATCCCATCATGCTGATTTTTTACCTAGGAAACCTCCTAAGCAGGGCCCATTACCCGTTGTAACTTGTACATGCAATAATGCTTTGAATATGAGTATTCAGATGCAAAGGTACCATGTTTAGAAGCAAACCAGGATGAGGAGAGACCACCATAATCTAAATGGAGATTTTCATATCTTGTAAACTGGATGTACGGCCTATAGTAGGAATATTGTATAAAAAGTAGAGAGAGAGAGATTGCCTGGCTTTGAACAAAACTTTTGACAATCTCTAATTACATCATTCTCCAGGCCCTGGCACTTAATGATACTTCAATTATAGGGAGACAATGCATAGGAGAAACCAGTCTATCCTGGATGACTAAACTGATTAATAAGTTTTTGAAGACTATGAAAATGTCAGACTCATGGAGTAGTATTACGATACCTATATACACAAATAAAGGAGTAGTATTACAAATAAAGGACTCATGGAGTAGTATTACAAATAAACAATGGGTCACCCGCTCCGTGTAACGATTAAAACGGGGAGCAAGGATTGTGGGAATAAAATAAGAGTCATAATAAGCCAATAAACTAGAGTGTAGTTTGGATTCATGCCGGAGAGGTCTACCATTAAGGTTATATACTCAAACAATTGATGAAAAAGTTTATAGAGAAGAGGATAAATCATCATATGGTTTTCATCAACTTATAGAATGTGAAGTTAATATGGTTTACATTGGGGAAGCAAGGAGTTTCAAGCAAATACGTCGATATTATAAAGGAAAATTCAGTAGCTACCGGAAAGAACATGGTGGTGAGACAAAATGAGTTCCTAGTGACAATAGATTTACGTCTAGGGTCAGTCATGAGTATGCATCATTTTAAGTTTGTTATGGATTAACTGACAACTCATATTTGAGGGGATCCTTAGTGTATGTTATTTGCAAATAACATGGGATTTGTTGATGAGACTAGAGAGTGGATGACTGTAAAAGTAGAACTATTGGAGGTTATGAAATAAGCCAGACAACAAAATATATGAAATGCAGTTTTAGTAAGAGCATGCATTAGGGTGAGGCGTTAGTTAAGATTAATGGACAAGAGGCACCCCAAATCGACCAATTCTAGTATTTCAGCACAATTATTCATAAGGACGATGTAGAAATTTGATATGGGTGGCTAAAGCGGAGATGTGCTTCCAAAGCGTTAGTGAGTGCCTTATAATCAAACTAAAATGAAAATTTACAAGACAACAACGAAACTAGCTATCTTTCTAGAACATAATGTTGGGTAACCAAGAAGTAACATATTCTTAAAATGAGTGTAGCTAAGATGGATGAGTGGAAAGACTAATAAAGATAAGATTAAAAAATAATAATTACATTCAAGAGAATCTAAGAGTAGTTCCAAATAAGTGATAATATTTGGTTGAAGTAATTGAAATAGTTTGGACACATCACACATTCAAGGAAAGATCAATGATGGCAATGTGAGGAGTGGGTTAATGCAAGTTGAAAGCTTTGAAATGGCACAATTCCTTGAGTCCTCTGCAAGGGGCATTTGTGGGTGGAAGACAAATTCTAGATGACATTTAGATTGCGAATGAATGTATAGATGAGTGGATCAAAGCTAAGAATCCTGGAGTCCTCTGCAAGATGGATATGGAAAAAGCATATAACCATGTGAACTAGGAATTCTTGGAGTACATTTTGGTTTGGATGGGGCATGGGCTGAGGTGACGAAAATGGATTCTGATGTTTGTTACCTCAATTTCCTTCTCCCTTCTTATTAATGAGAGTTCGGTGGGGGTATTTAAGAAGTTCTAGGGGTTTGAGACAAGGGGATTTATTATCCCCTTTTTTGTTCATCATCGTGACATCGTCATTGAGGCATTAAGCAAAATCCTATCTCATGTGAATGGGGTTATTTTCGAAAGTTTTTGCATAGGCCAAGAAAATCTAAAGATTTCTCATCTCCAATTCGCCGATGACACTGGTTTTTTGTGAGGCTTTGTGTCTCTATGTGGCCTATCTTTGATGCTTAATCAGATGCTTCGAAGCGGTTTTGGGGCTGAAGGTCTATCTGGTAAAGAACGAGTTGATTAGAGTCGGGGAAGTTTCAAATATAGGAAACCTTGCCGAGTGCCTAGGATGTAAGACTGGGTCCTTACCCTCTTCTTATCTAGGTTTGCCCTTGGGAGCGTCTTTAAGCCTAAGCTTGCTTGGTCCCATGTGATCCAATAAATTTTCTCGTAGACTAGCAGTGTGGAAATCTAAGGTCTTATCGAAGGGCAAGAAGCTAACACTCATTAAGAGCACCTCTCGGAGTCTTCCAACTTACTTCATGTCGGTGTTGTCGATCTCGTGTTCTCTCGCTATCTCTTTGGAGCAAATCCAAAGAGATTTTCTACGAAACGATAGAAAAAATTGGTTCAAATAGCACCTGGTATCATGGAGTCGAATCTACCTCCCTTTTCAATATGGTGGTTTGAACCTGAAACCTCTAGTCAAGGTAAATCAAACTTTATTAGAGAAATGAGTGTGGATATTTGGGATCGAGAGAGATAGTCTCTGAAGAAGAGTGATTGTAGCTAAATACAGAGCTATCCCTTGTTGAGAGCCTAGGCGGTTAAAAGTCTCTATGGGCTGGATCTTTGGAAAGGAATCATGGCGGTGGCTGATTTGGCGACTCCATTTAATCGATTCAAAGTGGGTAGAGGAGAGGAAGTTCGATTTGGAGGGAACTATAATGTGGGCCAATCAAAATTAGCGAAAGATTTGGCAATATGTTCATGTTGGTATCGCAATGTTATAAGTTACACAATAATGAGGTGCTTTGGTGTCCAAAGTTTAGGCAAAACTTGGATGATTGAGAGATTGAGGATCTTATCCGTTTTCTTCAATGACTCCAAGTGTTCCCCCGGTGCCCCCAGGGTGTGGTCCAAAGGCCACAATTGTCGCTTTTCGGCTAAATCACTACTATAGAGTACAGTCCTTCCGTCCTGTCCCAGCTCGTTCATTTCCTTCTAGGCATGTGTAGAGGCCTTTTGTTCCGTCTAAGGTATCGTTTTTCCTTTAAAACTGTAGTTCTCAATAAGATTCTGTAACGACCCGGAATTTTATATAATAATATTATGTTTTTATGGGTCCTTAATGGAGGTTAATTAGTTAATTATTTGTTAAATTAATAAAAAGTGGATTTTGCTCGGGATTGAAGTGCACCGAGGAAATCTCAGTATCTTCTGGCGAAAATCGCACACAGTGTGTCGGTCGACTACCGGGACACACCCCTATCGTATCGGTTCCGTCAGGTATCATTTCGCGGGACCGCGGGGCCATTATGTGTGATAAAATTGAGAAAAATGGGAAATTACCATATTTCCATAAATTAAGTGGGACCCAATGTCTGTTGGAGATTCTAATAGAAATCCGTGCGGTTGGCACTAATGCATGTCGGTCGGCCGTGGGGACTAATGTCTGTTGTCTCGGCAGTTAGTTATCTCAAACGAAGAAACGGCGACCTGTTTTGTGTTCGAAATTAGGAAATTAGTGGGTTTTGCAGTTTTCGTCCAGACTTACTTTTGACTGTCAAAACTCAGTATTTTTCCCTGAAATTTTTACAGCAGGTGTCGGACTGTCCCAAGTTCAGTCACTTGAAGTTTTGTCATAATCGGGCATCATGAAGTAAGGTTTCAAAGGCCATATACACGAGAAAATACGGAAGAATAGTCAAATGGTCAACCCGTTGACTTGGTCAACGGGACCATTAATGGTGGTCATATGCATGGCACATGACCCTTGAATTATAAATAGGGGGCAGCCCCTTTTATTCTCACGGTTTGCAACAGCAGGGTAGGTTCTGCCACAGCATGTTTTAGAGAGAGAAAGTGAGGAGAGAGAAAGGAAGAGAGAGAAAGAGGAGAGAGAAAGGAAGAGAGAAAGGGAAAGGGAGGTCCCCTTGGAATTTTTCGACGTCCCCGACGCGTTGGCGGCGTCTGATTTTCTCTCCGGCATCTCGTTTGGCGTGTAGAGAGAGAGAGAAAAAGGTAGAGAGAGAAAGTGGAGAGAGAATGTTGCATGCGCTCTACCTTAGGGTTGATCATCCTTCCGAGCGCGTTGGCGGTGTCCATTTCAGCCCTAGACGCCTCGAAGTGCGTGAAAGAGGTAAAAACCTCTTCCATCTCTTTTATTTTCCCTGTTATTTGCTATATTCTTTATGTGAAATGTATGTGCGTTGATGGAAAAGGGTCTGAGACCCCGTGGATGTGTTATGGGAAGGTGGTTGTGCGTGAAAAATGAGTAGAGGGGTGTAGCCCTCGGTCTCGGGTCTCAAAACCGTGGATTTAGACTCACTGTGTAAAAGATGTGGATGGAAAAAGGGTCAGAGACCCCTATGTGATGTTGTGATTTTATGTGGACCGTCGGGAAGCCCAGATCGGGTCCCGGGTAAATTATATCGTCACCCTGGGATGTCAAAAAGTTGTTTTGCAGGTCATATAAGGCTATGGACACGTCCATTAGCCTGGAAACGTTCCCTAACGGGATGGTGGTTACTGGATGTGGTTCACGGGCGTGAGGCCCAACTGTTTCAATTAATCAAGCAAGGCTTGGATTAACTGGGGTTACTCGGTGGTTAGAAAACCTAACCAGGGTTAAAGTGTAATCCTCTGTGACTGATAGTCGGGAGTGGGTGGATTATTATCCATAGATCCTCTTTGACTAGGTCAGGAGTGGTGATGTCGTATAGTCCTCTATGACTGATAGTCGGGAGTGGGTGGAATAATATCCATAGATCCTCTTTGGCGAGGTACATGACTGATCGTCGGGAGTGGATGAAATAATGTCCATGGATCCTCTTTGGCGAAGTACGTAATTGATCGTCGGGAGTGGGTGGAGTGCTATCCATAGATCCTCTTTGGCTAGGTCTGGAGTGGTGGTGTTATATAATCCTCCGTGACTGATAGTCGGGAGTGGATGGAATAATATCCATAGATCCTCTTTGGCGAGGTACGTGACTGATCATCGGGAGTGGGTGGAATAATGTCCATGGATCCTCTTTGGCGAGGTACGTGACTGATCGTCGGGAGTAGGTGGAGTGTTATCCATAGATCCTCTTTGGCTAGGTCTGGAGTGTTGGTGTTATGTAATCCTCTGTGACTGATAGTCGGGAGTGGGTGGATTTAATATCCATAGATCCTCTTTGGCTAGGTCTGGAGTAGTGAGTTATGTTAGTCATCTGTGACTGATAGTCGGGAGTGGGTGGATTGAATATCCATAGATCCTCTTTGGCTAGGTCTGGAGTAGTGAGTTATGTTAGTCCTCTGTGACTGATAGTCAGGAGTGGGTGGATTCAAGGTATTAAACTTCAGATTCGGTATAAACTTCGGTCGCTAAGGAAGTTGACTCAATTCGAGGAAGTTTAAGGAAGTGTAAGGAAGTTCTGTAAAAATTAAAGAAGTCTAGGAAACTTTAAGGAAACATTGGAATTTTAAGATGAAACTTTAGATATTCAATATTTAAGCATAAATACACATCTAGAATTCATTATATTACTGGATGCAAGCATGTAGAGTATGAAATGTGAGAATCATATTAAGTGACATGAGTTGTCTACTTGTTTGTGCTGTAATTTCTTCTTGATATTTCTATGTATTGTCAATTTTTTATCTATATTATAATTTCTTTATTAAGTGAAGGGAATATGTAAGGTCATTTTATTCTCTTTTTTTGTTAAATGATTATTCATGTTAATTATTTTAGAAATATGAAAAACTTATGAATGCACATTAAAGTTGATAAATAATTGAAGTTTAATTTAGTTTCTAACCTATTTTTATTTGTAATTGATGAACTCAATGTTTTTACAGGACTGAATCAATATAGGAAGATGGGGAGATGGTTAAATTATCCGAGACCCTACATCAAGAAAAAGAGAAGAGGACTGTATTTTATTTGACCATGAAGTGAATGTAATTATGTAAAAGAAAAAGTTGATGTAATTTTATTTAAATGTGGTGGACCCCTGTTCAAGTTTTTAATAGTTTTATTTTTATTTTTGATGTAAAAAAGCAGGACCTCTAGGTCTATTGAGTGTTGTTTAGGTGATTACAAGTTTAATGTAATTAAGCAAGACTTCTATGCCAAATTTGCTATCTATATATATTTTTTTATCTACATGAGTCATTACCATAGGAATGAGAGAGAGATAGAGAGAACTGTGAATAGCATTACCAATGGCCTCCACTGTCTTGACTATGAAATAAAGGGAAATAGTACAAAACATCACATTAAAATTAATATTCAGTACAACTCATGATTTATAGTCACATTGAGCTTCGATGTGGCTCAAAATCATCGTCTCTATCAGTACGAGGAGGTTGATGAAGCTGTTGGTCTAGGTAATGACAGTATTGAGCCCACGACATAAAATTGTTATAATAGCTGGTATAATCTCGAATATACTGCTCATACTGTCGGGCATCAATACCGACAAGTCTTCCTAGTTGTGGGTAGTTAGGGTGTTGTTCAATTGTTGTGATGATGTACGGTTGTCCCTGTCCATACCCCAAATCCTGACTACTAGTAGTTCCATATACATGAGACCCATAACCCTAGTCATATGATCCCATACTAGATCCAAGGTAACCATAACCCATGTTGCCGAATCCAGATGATTGTGATTGTGCTTCTTGGGTCCCGTAATTGCTATCAGTATATCCATACTCATACGAAGCACTAGAACTAGTATCACGCCTCCCAGATCCAATGCTCAAACTATCCATAGTAGCAGTCATAGGACCGACATCAGTGTTTTGGATTGGATGACCACTCTCATCTACCTCCATAAGCTTGTACCTTCTTCGTCGGTATATCTGGTCTCTTGGTGCTGGTCGTGAAGCATGGTCTTCATCCTGGGTAGTATGATCAAAATTTTGTTCCACTGTAAATGGGCTCATCTCTATATTTTCACTACCTCCACCCACACTACCTACGCCCCCACCACTTGCACCACCCCTTGGTTGTGCATTTTCATTGCCTCCATCGTCATCGACATCTCCGCCCCTGTCTCCACCCCCACTCAGACTAGGTGGTGCCGCCTCTGATGATGAGGATGACCAATCAATGTCTCTACCTTGTGACTGTGTGGTCATATACTCATCTACGTCAACACCCATTTGTTGTGCAATCTGAGAACTAGACCTACCCCCTGCCTCATCAAGCAATGGCTCTCCTACATCCTTGACCCACTCAAAAAGTGGGTCCTCCTCACCCTCCTCGCAAAAGATGTCACTGAGGTCGATGGGGTCTGAATAATCCTCCCTATTTTGTTCTGCTCTTAATTGTTTCATCCTCAACCTCAAGTTGTAGTGGACATATACAAGTTTTTGCAGCTTCTCGTGCCCTAGTCGATTACGTTGCTTGGAGTGGATGAGAGAAAAAGTGCTCCAATTTCTCTCACAACCAGAAGAGGAAGCTGTTTGTGACAACACTCTTACAGCAATCTTCCTCAAGTTTGGTGCATCCAACCCGTATAATATCCACCATTCAGCTGCAATTAAAAAACAACTTAAAATAAATTCAGTTTGCCCTATTTTAACTCTCACAATAAACATACAAAATAAAAATAAAAATGATATAGGTTACCAGGGGGTGTGTTCTGTCGTCCAGCCACCGCAGCATTCCGATTGAATGAGCCAATAGAATCCCTATACCACTTCACCTATAGAAAATGCATTAATCTCACAAGTTGTAGAAAAGTAAATTAAACCATAAAAATGAATTAGGCATCAACTTACTTCTTTAAGTGCAGCTGCCTGTAGATCTCCCTTTGGTTCTAATTTCTCGATAACATGTTGTAAGGATTTTAATAAATCAGCCCTAGTACCGAGACCATGCTTGTATTGATATTTAGGGTTTAGGTAATATGCTTTATCAATCAAAGCAACCATATTTGAGAAAATAAATGTAAAAAAAAAAAAAAAAATTTAAAATAAGCTCTTACCAGCTGCATGAAGGGGATGGAGGAGTTGATTCATCCATCTCTCGTCTATAATTTTCAAGTACCCTGCGGAAGAGCGCGGGGCAGCAGCCTTGACTGCTTCTTTCATTAGTCTGATGGACTCGTACACAAATCCCATTGTAGGCTTCTTATCACCGTCTACCATCCTCAACACCTTCACTATCGGCTCTAAGATATTGACCACTGCATTTGCATCATCCCAAAAACTGGGTCTAGTTACTATCTCTTCAGCCCTCATTGCTGCTACAGTTCTGTTGTCCTTATAAGTTATCCATTCTTCTTAGGCGAACATGGCTTTTAATCCAACTTTCTTTTGTATGATGCTTTGTAGGGCCACGTAATTAGTGGCAAAACGTGTAAGCCCGGGACGGACCAAATCCCTTCCACACTTCTCTCGCATTAAAGACAAAACCCAATTGTGATTATAAATGTAATTTGTTACCGCTCTTGCTTCATCAGTCACCCTCTTCACAATTTTCTTCTTTCCAATGTCTTTCAACATAAGGTCAATGCAATGTGCTGCACACGGGGTCCAAAAGAGGTTATATTTTCTAGAGTCCATCATTTTTCCTCCAGCCTTCTTGTAATTGCTGCCATTATCAGTGACGATCTGGACAACATTACTCTTTCCGACCTCTTTGACGACATCAACCATCTCCTTATAGATATACTTTGCATCCTTAGTAACATTGGATGCTTCAATAGATTTTAAGAAGACAGTTTTGCCATCACAGTACACCATAAAGTTGATGATGGATTGTCGAGTGGGACCAGTCCAACCATCACACATAATTGTAACCCCATATTCTGGCCAACCCTTCTTCAACGAATTTATATATTCATTTAATTCATCAATCTCTCTATTCAAATAGGGGTTCATGATTTCATATGGTGTTGGTGCCTTCACTCCCGGTCCTGCTCTGGCAGATTCATCTAACATGTTCTGAAAGAATGGACTGCTAACTGTTCGGGCTGGAATGCCATTGAAGATAATATACTTTCCAGCCGCCTGTCCAAGTGTCTCTCTGACATTTCCCCACATGGATTTCAACCGTCCCTGTTTTGCATCTCTATTCCGGTACATTTGCGGATCCATAGGGATTTCCTCATCCCCTCTTGCACTAAAAGTGCGCATAAGACTGCCTCGGCCCCGGGCTGTAGCCCCACCAGCCCTCGATGAGCCAGCACCAGAACTACCACCCCTAGCTCCAAATCCACCAACCCTTGATGTGCCGACACCAGATGAACCACCAATCCTGTGCCTCCTTCTCTGATCTGCATCCCACTGATCAGCAACGGACGCTCGTACTGCAAGCCGATGTTGCATCCTTTGTTGCTCGGTCTCACAGTCAGATGGATATTGAACATCATCATCATCACTGTCTCCTACATGCACCATATCATCCCGATATGGAGGGTCCATCAGTGACTCATTAAACTCTGCCTCCCTCTTTTCCTTCTCCTTCTTCTCTTTTATCCTTCCCAATAAAAGCTTTTTCATCACCATTTTTACTTCTTTAGGACATTTTGGGCAATCTTTGACATTACTATACCCACCAACCAAATGTTGCTTCAACCTAGCAACACCACCACTCAGGATTCGATGCCCACAGTAATTGCAGACGGCCTTTTGTTTATTTCCATCAATGCACTGCCCGTGCTTCCAACCCACATCCGGCTCTGAATCACGCGGCATCTGCTATTGATATTTCAATAAAAAAAATGATATATTATAAATGAAACATATCCTTCTAAAAACAACAATCAATGTCTCTACTGTGTGGTGATATACTCATCACGAGAAATATTTTATTGATTTTTTAATTGTATGTATAATATAAATTAATATTGATTTTTAACACTTTACTTTTTTGTCATATAATATAATATCATTTTTTATATAATACGTCATTTTTTGAATTTTTGTTACTAAAAAATATATATTAACTTAGAATATCATTTTTAAAAATAAATTTTGATTTTCCAAGGAATCCCTATTAATCACTCTTTCCACTGCTTAGTGTCTTATATATCCAATATTTTTGCATTTATTTTTCTTTTTAAAAATATTATTGTTATGTTAATCAAAATGTCCAATGAAGTGGTTTATAATAGAGTATTAAAAAAAAATGATATATTATAAATGAAACATATCCTTCCAAAAACAACAATCAATGTCTCTACTGTGTGGTCATATACTCATCACGTAATAATATTTTATTGATTTTTTAATTGTATGTATAATATAAATTAACATTAATTTTTAACACATTACTTTTTTTAATCATATAATATAATATCATTTTTTACATAATACGTCATTTTTCGAATTTTTGTTACTAAAAAAAAATTATGTTAACTTAGAATATCCTTTTTTAAAATAATTTTTGATTTTCCAAAGAATCCCTATTATTCACTTTTTCCACTGCTTAGTATCTTATATATCCAATATTTTTGTATTTATTTTTCTTTTCTAAAATATTATTGTTATGTTAATCAAAATGTCCAATGAAGTGGTTTATAATAGAGTATTAAAAAAATGATATATTATAAATGATACATATCATTCCAAAAACAACAATCAATGTCTCCACTATGTGGTCATATACTCATCACGTAGTAATATTTTATTGATTTTTTAATTGTATGTATAATATAAATTAATATTAATTTTTAACACATTACTTTTTTATCATATAATATAATATAATATAATATCGTTTTTTACATAATACGTCATTTTTTGAATTTTTGTTACTAAAAAAAAATATGTTAACTTAGAATATCCTTTTTAAAAATAAATTTTGATTTTCCAAAGAATCCCTATTAATCACTCTTTCCACTGCTTAGTGTCTTATATATCAAATATTTTTGTATTTATTTTTCTTTTTTAAAATATTATTGTTATGTTAATAAAAATCTCTAAGGAAATGGTTTATAATAGAGTTGTGATTAGTGGATTGTGTATCCAAATGCCGGTCAACGTGTCCTCTTTAACATCTCTTTTAACTATGGTTAAGCTTAAATAATTAAGTTTTTTTTTAAGATAATTAACTAATTTAAGGTTACTATTTCTTTTTCAAAGTCAAGGTTGGATGGACGAATCTTAACCCAGGGGTGAGTGAATCTTAACCCTAGTTAGTAGGTGATAAAAGTGGGTGTGGTCCAATAAGGGACACGTGGACCAATACTAGCATCACTCTCTTTTAGGGTGTCCAAAACATGTGTTTTTCTTAATGAAAGCACACATGTCTTTCATTTAAAAAACAGTGAGTTTAATCAGAGTGAAGTTAGTATTACCCTTATAGGTTATTAACTTATAAGTTTATAAGAATGGAGTGGGGTTAGCATTACTCTCTTAATACTTATAAGTTTAAAACTTATAACCCTAATATGCTTTACCATTTCAGTTTCAGCCAAAACAAAACAGTGCAGAGGAGAAATGCTTCACCGAAGGGATCTAACCTTAGGGTTTCGACGATGGATGCCGGCAACGGCAACGGCAGCACAACAGCGACGGCGACGGCGATGGATGGCGATCGAAGACGGAAATGGAGGGATCTTTTGGTCTCCACAACTTTAGGTATGTCCTAACTCCTAATCCTCCATCTTCTCTACTCTCCTTCTCAAATTTTTTTTTTCCTTTTCTTTTTCTACGACTAGAGTGATTATGCCTCTCGGATTTTCGCCTTCTTCGAGATTTAAAGAGAACTCTTTCACACTTTTTCACGGGTTCACTGTATTTGGTTGATGGTAGGCTAGGTTAGTATTTAGATAGTAAAGTAGGAGCCCCTTTCGAATCTGCCCCTTTTGAATCTGTGAGTGTGGTGACTGAAATCAGTCCGTGCGAATATTTTTTTTTTTCAATAGATCCGTGACTTGGGGAGTCTGTCACAGAGGCAGAACTCAATGTTTTTGCATTTCTTTCATGGAAGGTGCATAATCAAATGTCCTTCTCAGTCCGTGAGTCGTGAGTGTGAAATTTTTACACAAGTTCGGTGACTTCCATAAAATTCTTCCGATTTCCTGAGTTTTTCAATTACATTTTTACAATTTCGGTCGAAGTCCACTTAAGTCACCGAAGTTTGCTACGAATTCTTGTATTTTTAAAATACATGGGGTTTTAGCTTCGGTAACCACCGAAGTCGACTCAATTCGGCCGAAGTTGATCGAATTGAGTCGATTTTTAATACCTTGGGTGGATTTGATATCCATAGATCCTCTTTGGCTAGGTCTAGAGTGGTGAGATATGTTAGTCCTCTATGACTGATAGTTGGGAGTGGGTGGATTTGATATCCATAGATCCTTTTTGGCTAGGTCTGGAGTGGTGGGTTATGTTAGCCTTCCGTGATTGATAATCGGGAGTGGGTGGATGTGATATCCATAGATCCTCTTTGACTAGGTCAGGGAAGGCGATGGGTGCACTATTTGAAAGAGATGTCGTGAGGACAAGATTCTCACTGTGGCCGAGTCGGATAGTTGTATGATCTTGTATTGAATCTAAAGGCTCAAGGTATGATTTAAATGGGCATGAGCCCGATCGATTGATAGCTGAGTATGTGAACTCAGGGATAAAAGTTGTATGCGGATGAAGGCCTGGTCGATCGAATCTGTGGACTCAAGAATAGAGAGTGAGCGGTTATCTGGAATCGGTAACCTAGTGTTGTGAATATAATTGATATTGGAGGAATTTGACAATGAAAAATATTTGGGGGTTGGGAACCTCGGTTAAAGTGAAATAACTCTGGGTGACCTCGGGTCATGATTTATCTTTAATTATTTACTATTGTAATATGGAAATTAAGCAATATTATTATGTTATTCTGATGTGTATTACTAGGTGGAAAATAGCCTAGATGGATTGTGGATTTTACTGGGCTTTATGGCTCACTCCTCTCATTTGATGTTTCAGATTCTGAAGCAGGTAGCTTGATAGAGTCTGGAGAGTGTTCCGGCGCAGTTGTGGCGCCAAAAGTAAAGGCTATTGTAGCCAGTGAGGTAACGTATTTGCTTATGATGGGTTATTGTGATGACCAGTTGTTATTGCTTATGTAAGTTCATAAGAAAAGTTGAAAAATTCCGGCATTTTCGCGGGTAAAGTCTTCCTCATGCGTGGTTATGACGAACGAGCTCGCGTCTCGGAATTTGTTTCCCTAGGCGCAGGTTCGGGACGTCACAAATTCTCACTGGGAATAATCTAAAAAGGATAGGCTAGAGATTGGCAGATCGTTGCTTTATATGCCTACCGAGTAGAAGAAATTGTGGATCATTTGCTCTTACACTGCCCAGTTGCCTCTGAGATTTTGGGTCACTTTTTATCCTACATGGGTGTGGATAGAGTCTTCCCTTTATCCTTTCAGAACTTTTTATCATGTTGGTAGAGGTTGTGGCTTGACATTGACCGTTGGTTGATTATATTGGTATTACCTGAAGTGATTTCATTGGTAATTTGGAAGGAGGGGAATTTAAGTGTGATCGAGAGCACTTCCTCTTCTATCCCTTGGTTATGCTCAATAAATTCGCTCATTGATCCTCGAATGGTGTTCAATTAGCTATGACACTAGTGTCTTGTGAGAGATTCTTGGGTGAGAGTGACATTTTCTTTTCTTTGTGTAGGATTGTGCTTTTTTTATGTTTTTGTTTTTGTAACCTTTCTTTTTTGTGAGTTTACTACTCAGTAAAGTAAACTTCTAGCCATAGTGCCATATTTTGCTTCATTTAGATATAAATTTGTCTTGTTTACCGATTAAAAAAAAAACATTAAGAAGACTGAAAAGGACATGGTCAAAGTTAGTGAGAAAAGACATGATAATACACAATCTAATAAAATCTATGACTCTGGATTGACTACAATTGTGGAACATGATTCAGGTTGTGAACCCAAATAGTTGGGATGAGGAACTAATGATGAAGAAGGCCATGTGAAGAACTCTAACTCTGTTATCATTTGAAATAATTTGAGCCAAGAGTGTTGAACAAAATAAGGTTTGAAATTCAGCCTATTTATCATAGTTTTACAGCGTACCAGAGTAGGAGACTAAGACATGGTAACTTCATATAACATGGCACGTTGGCAACAACTCAACCAAGTTGGTTACAAGTATTGGTTTCAGCATAGGTCAACTCACACAACAAATATAGGAAACAAATCTTTACAAAAAAAATTTAAAATAAAACTCACACAAAAACTTAGTTTACAATCCTCGCATCACAATGAAATTAGTGCACTTACCAATAATAGAATGAAATTGGCGTACTTACTCCATGCATGGATGAAATTGGAACTCTCCAAGAAGGCATGTAAAGAGTTATTTTCAAAAAAATGACTGCACCAAAATAGCCAAGGGCAGGGAAATGCTCAAGTATCAAGGCAGTTGTTTCACGGTTTCACCACCCCTAAGTCATCTTAGGGACCAAAAGGTCCAAAACAACTCCTGCAAAGCAAGGAAGTGATGACTACCTCCAAAGTCTCATTCATATTCTCCCTCACCTATACCCAAGAGAAATAACAAAGCTCTCCTAACAAGCTGCACAAATCGAGACCATATCAAATCTATCATTTACTCTTACATATATTTTACCTTTTCTTTTGAGAACCTTGAGATTCATACATCTCAGCCAGTTTTGGATTGATCTAGTTTTCAAATATTGAATTTGATAGTGTTCAAGGACTTGATGGAAGAAAATGGGTCAATCTATGTCATACACTTGAAAACCTAACTGCCTAAGTACGTATAAGTCAACTACTGTGTACTTCATTTTCGACTTCTCAATCTATTTCCTTATCCTCCATGGAAAAAAATGGGGTCAATCTGTCATACACTTGAAAACCTAAGTAGGTATAAGTTAACTACTATGTTCTTCATTTTCGATTTCCCAAACTATATCCAAATCCTCCTTCCTTCATTTTTGACTCCTTATATTTATTTTACTTCATTTTATTTTCTGTTTATTTTGTCATTTTAACAACATCTAGTAGAAGGTTAGTAGGTGGGCGTCAAATATAACTTCATATTAAAAGTTCCTCCTGATGCTAAAACCCAAGAACAGTCTCCATGTGAAATGGGTGATAAGGACTAGAAGCGAGCAACAAATAAGTATAACCTTATGTTTTATTTTATTTTTGATTGGCAAACAGAGTTAGCATATATAAATAAGGAAGATTATGATTGGTCAACCCTCCATTACGTATGATATATAATTATATAATGAGAAAAACTATAGAGAACAGACTTAACATTTGGGAATCAAGGATCACTAATAACAGTCCACATGCAAAAGTGTGGATGTTTTTTAATTTAGATTTTATCCATTAACCAGAAAGGATGACAAAAAAAACCCTTACCTTTACCATAACCGAACAAAAAATAAAAAAGAAGAAAGGATTAACCAAATTTGTTTCCATCTCAAACCCAAATGTCAGAGAAAATATGGAATTTGAACCAAATCCTTACCTTTACCTCCTCCCATTATCTGGCGAATTGACCTTTGTCGGTCAAATATTCGGTATCCTGGACTACTAGAGGTTGAAGAATCGAACTGCTCCAGCAGCCTATCCTTCCTTGCATCGTCGTCACACTCAAGATTACAGGGATCTTGCGAATTATCCATCTATTCACAGAGGCAAGAACCCAAAAGGGCCCCAATTCATTAAATTAACCAATAAAAGTAAAGCATTTAGTAGAAACTGATATCAAAATAAAACAAAGAAGACACTGTTCTCAAGGAAATCTGAATTCATTAACGAGAATCAAGAAGATCAAACTGAGAAGAAAAGGCCCTAGCAAAAAAGAGCTGATAATACTCAATTATAAAATGACCCCTCTTAGCTGGAAAAAACGAAATACGGAAAGTCATTACAGCAACGAAGGCGAAATTAAACCCTAAAGCTCTGGTATAAATTGTTAGTTCTTCAGAAAAAATGTATCAAAACTCTCGAATAAATAGACATGTTGTTGATGAAGGTTACTGAAAAGTTTGACTTATAAGGTTTGAATTTAAGAACGTTGTTCATAATTCAATAAAATAATGACACGTGGCTCAATGGACATTCTGGCATATTACATACTGAAAATCCTCCTTTGAGATTTGCTTAACAGAATTTCATAAAAAATGGATAGATAAAACTATCAAAATAAACATCTTTATCTGATAATGATGATTTTGGTCATTAATGATCACTGATAAATAATATTTGATGTTTTCAGGCTCTTATGCTCTTAGTTCATATACAGGATTCTGCTCCTTGATGAAATTTTGACCCTTATGTCACTGATGATGATTGTAACCGTTGCGCTTTGGCTCTCAACGTCTTTCTGATGATAAGGGGTATGGTATGGATTAATACCTCCCTGTATACCTTTCTGATGACCTATACCAGAAAGAGGACTTGCTTTGTTAGGGATGAATGGTATGGATTAGTAACTCTCCCGTGGGAATGAGTGTGGTTGTTTCCCCTTATCACCTATTCCAGTGAAACATGGATTACTTCCTAGGCTGACAGTCAGGGAGAAAGCATTGGGGATGGATTTTTCTTCAGTTTCTCTTAAGGCCTGACGGGATGAGTGTCTTCGTCCAACACCTCCGCTTTCCCTATTGGACTTGAGATGATTATTATTATTATTATTATTATTATTATTATTATTATTATTATTATCACCACTTAGAGGAGTGTTGCTGTTTGAACACTTATATATTACCTCAAAAGGACAGTACACCATGAAAGCATATGACTCGCTTTCATGATGCAGTTACCGACCGCTTTGGGGGAGGATGATGAGTTGTGGTTTGGAGGGCTTAGATAGAATTTGTTAAAGGATAGGTACTATGAATACTGCTTTTAACCTTTGAAGAATATATCCGAAAGCTTTTGTCATAAAAGCTTAAAGGAGTTATAGTGAAAAACGCCTTTATCTTGATAAAATCCAATATTTTCTCTCTAAAGTCAGGTTACAAAAACGGTTAGGACAGCTGTACAAGTTAGTTATGATTTCTATTGATCACCTATAAATAGAGCTGACCCCCTCTTGTTTAAGAAGAAGTTTTCCCCCATTTCTAACAAGATTTCTCGGAGAAACAAGAATTAACGGACAGAGGAAGTAAAAGATTTATCAAGAAAAGTCCTTTGTCACCATTATTTTTCACTGTTCTTTCTTCTCTCCCTCTGAATCACTTCCTTCTTTCTTCCCCTTCTTCCTGGTGTTGATCTTTGAATCATTTATTTCAAAATAACTCAATTTAGAACAGTCTAGATAACAGATTTAGGCTAAATTGAGGTTTCAGTGAATCCCATTACTTTAAAAATCAAAATCACGCCTCTACACATGTATAATCACAAAACAAATGCACTGAATCCCTAGATTTTCGAGGAACTCCATGATCAAGGCTTGGTATGATGTAACATCCAAAGAAACCCTAAATCTAAACTAGCCATTGATTATCAGTTCGCATCGAACAACAATGAAAGCATAGACAGATGTTCTTCGCGATTAAACAGAATAAAAAACTGAAGCTAACCTTTCGATGATGTTGAAGCTTCGAATCAAGACATCCTTGCCTCCATTTTCACGACTTCTGATACCGAACGCGAGCTATGGAGAGGTTTTGGAATCATCAGACCTGAAGAACAAGTAAACTTTGATGTAATCGGCGACCAGGAAAATGACGTATACCACAGCACACGACCAAAAGGTGGGAGTGGGCGACCTGTTCGCGTGCGTACTGCGCACTACGGAGCCATTTCGAGCGTTAAGTGCGTAAATACGAATTGGAACCATATCTTCCCCGGTTATCACCGCTGAAGTCGCCACGTGTCCCTTTTTGACCCCTTAACCCTAGTTAAGATTCACCTAATCCTAGGGTTCACCTAATTAACCAGAGCGTAGAGCGGAGCGAGAGCGCGAGAGCGTCAAATTTCAATTTAGGATAGGGTTGGGAGCGCCTCCGGAGCACCTATATATATACATAAAATATATATTGATGTTCTTGAAAATTTCTTGTAGATGTAAATATATATTTTTTTAGTTTTTTAAATTCTAAGAGAAAATTGATAAAATCATTCATAATTCAAATTTTTAATCACAACAAATAAGATGACTATTGAATTATTAAATGTATCATTCTAAATTCAATTACAAAATCACTAATAATTAATAAATCTTATATGAATCTTGTACCCTACAAAGAAAAATGACAAAATACACTTCATTTCACATGAAAAATTAGGATAAAAATAAAATTTTATACAAAAACCACACCTTTAGGTAAGAGCGAGGTTTATAAAAGTTGAAATCGAGCTCCTGGGGTGAAAACGAGGTTTGAAAGCGGGAGCGAGGTTTGAGAGCATGAGCAGGTAGTAGGTTATGAGGTTTGGGTTACTAAGGGGTTCACTACCCATCCTTGTTTTTTTGTTTTTTTTTTAATATTCTAATATTAAAAACATTAAAATATTTTTAAAAATAATTAATATTATTTTCTAAAACTAAGGATGGGTCATGGGTGGGTGAATCTTAACCAGGGTTAAAGGGGTCAAAAGTGACACATGGCAACCTCAGGAGTGATAACTAGATTTGCACAATAGAGGATTTGGTTCCATAAGAAATAAGGTGGCGTGGATTATTTTATTTTATTTTTTTAAAAGGTGGGGTTTGGACACCTAAACGAAGTCATTTGAAAATTGTGCATCTTAAACCTTTCGGGTTTAGCTAAAGGACGATTCCTAACCCGGAGGGCTCGAGGTTGACTATAGGCTCCCCTCAATATCGGATGCATGGGTCGAGGGTTTACCTATGCATTACATGGGATTAGTTTGAGTCGAAGCCCAAGATACTCACGTTTATCTACTATAAAATAAAATAAAAATTAATTGTGCATCTTAGTTTGAGTGGGGACTTTAGGTCACAAGAAAATGGGATAATAAAAATCAGTTAAAATATAAAGAAGAACTCTGCTTCACGGCGTTGAGCAGAGCTCCCCCTTTTTACACTATTACCATGACAATCTTATAATTTTGTGTATTGCAAAATTGCTCCAACTTATTTCAGTAATTACAAATGTGCCACTGCCATAGTGTAAGATGGGGAGTTCCTCTTCAAAGTAGAGCTCTGTTCAAGAATAATTTTTCTTAAGAAAATTTGTTTTTAGAAATTTTAGCATTTGGGTTCATGGGTTTGCCTATTTGCTTGCATTAGAAGAAAATGGACTAATAAAAAAAAAATCTTGAGAAAAGTTGTTTTTAGGATATAACCCAGATTATCTACTTTATATGAGTCAGGATCTTGTCCAATTGTGATTGAATATCTACTGCATTTTTTTCCCTATTCTGAAATTGTGATTGAATATCTACTGCAATTTTGTCCCCTATTTTGAATCCATGCTTTGTGTCTTCAACTAGACTCTGATAATATATTCATATCCCCCCTCCAATTCCCCCTCAGTATTACGGGCAAACGAAAGGGAATCCGATCCCTGTATGGAACTCAAACAAATATCTGCATGCATAATAAAGCTTTTTTCAGTCTTTATAAATTCATACATCTGACAGCAAATGAGTAAAGAAACTGTTCCGGCGATGAAGATGTCCTTGACAAGAAATTTGGGTTTGTCAAGATCATCAAAACTCCCTCTATTACTTTGCAATTTTGGCTATTAGCATTGTATGAACTAGACTAGATACTGAAAAAAATGGAATATTAGGCTCTCCATAGTTGTTTTTTCTTGACTAGATCTCTTCTTTGTTATCTATAAAGAAAGCAAAGACTTCTACTTCCTTCTAGAAATGCATAACAGAGTTTGATTTTTCTATTATGTATTTCTTTCTCCTCTTTATTTTTCTCTGTGTTGAGAAGTTCAAACAAATTCGTTTATGTATTATAAAACAATAGGGTACTTTTGGCATTGGAGAGAGAAAACCATCACATTTCATTATCAAAGGAAGATCACTTCTGGAGGTTCATCATGGATCAATGAAGCAGGCTAGCTTCCAAATCATCCTTGTTTCCTTCTGCTGCAGCCTGGGTCAGCTCCTTAGCCCTCTTGGCTTGGTGCTTCCAATCAGTTCGAACCAATGTATACACCATCATACACATACATGAAGCCTGTGCTGCAAGGAGCCCGAACCACAGCCCAAGGAAGCCCATCTCAAAATTAAAGCCCATAAGAATCGCAACGGGCAATCCAATAAGGTAAAAGGAAGTGAAATTTATACGCGCACCCACATTAGGCCGTGCAGACCCTGTTAAGACCCCGCAAGCAGCTGTCTGAGGACAGTTCCCAAGTTCACAAAATCCTAAAAGTGGAAGTGCAATTGACGTCAATGCAAGGATCATTGGCTCAGATGTGAACAGTTTCCCCCACGCGCATCTTACTGCACTTGTGAAAGCAAAGGCCGAGAGTCCACAAGCGACTGCCAC
This sequence comes from Tetracentron sinense, assembly GCA_015143295.1. Classification (NCBI taxonomy): domain Eukaryota; kingdom Viridiplantae; phylum Streptophyta; class Magnoliopsida; order Trochodendrales; family Trochodendraceae; genus Tetracentron; species Tetracentron sinense. The sequence continues at coordinate 6,186 of JABCRI010000377.1, read as the reverse complement.
AGCAAGCCCAACAATGGTTGCCCATTGGGCCCTAGCAGGCTGGTTAGCCCCCAACTCATGGCCCACACGAGTTGACAAGCCCAGGCTCAATGAGTAGGGAAGTACATATATCAAGCCCGTTGTTTGTATGAGGATACCCATGGCAGCTACACTGGTCTGTGGATTACTCAATAACCCACACAGAAGCAGCATAATCTCGTACCACCACCATTCCAAGCACACCGATAACGCGCTAGGCACGGCTAGAGCCAGCAATGGCCGCCAACCTTGAAAGCATGAGAGCGTGGCTGCACCACTCCAAGGTTTTAGTGCTTTTTTTGATAGAGCCAGATAAATTAGCAAGCCCAAGTTCAAGTTCAAAGTGTTCCAAGCCGACGCCAACGCAACCCCTCTTGCCCCTAAATTCATATATATCACAAGGAAGTAGTTTATAGGAAGGTGAAGGATTGATGCACCAGTGGCAGCTATGGTGAGGGGTGTGGTTAAGGTTTGCGTCCTTAAGAAGATCCTTAAAGGGTGAAGATGGGCTTGGGCTAGCAAATCAGGAATGGAGAAAGTGATGTACGTCTTAGCCATTGAAGAAATGGTTGGGTCTTGACCTAACCATAGTAGAATGGGTTCCATATTTAGCCACAAAAGTGAGATTGGTATGGTTGCAAGTAAGAGGAGACAGAGAGTCTTCTGGTAGGTTTGGCTAAGAATGGCCCATCTCTTGGCTCCATAAGCTTGGCAGCAAATGGGCTCCATCCCCATGGCTAGTCCTTTGATGACTGAGTAGCCTGTGATATTTGCAAACCCCATTGAGAGTGAGCCACCAGCTAACTCAACGCTCCCTAGATGGCCCAAGAAGAGCATAGAGATGATGGACCTGGAGTGCAAAAGCAGGCTTGTTATGACTATGGGGCCAGCAATCTTCCCAAGTATCGTGAGCTCCTCTGCCACCTGCGTTATCGAATATTAAAGATAAAGGTGATATCCATAAACAACACGCACAAGAAGGAAAAAAATTATCTTAATTAGCAGAAAAATAAGGATTTATGCAGTAAGTCTAGCATCCCAGGTTTGCTCATGTGAGTGTGTGTTCAACTCTACCTTGGTGTCAGTACAGAAAATTCTGAGTGGGTCAGTGCGGATACCTGAAGGGACTAGTCCTTGCCTCAAAGAATTTGTGACATATATCCTCGGATTGCCAAAAAAAGGTCTAGGGGTGTATTGGAGTGGAGCTTGGCTTGAACAAGCTTGATCAAGCTCAAACTTTCTTCAAGCCATGCTCAAGCTTGATTTATAGAATTATTTTATTTAATTGTACATGATTTTAATAAAAGTGTTTTATTAATAAATAATAATAAAAGAAATTGTTTAAAAATAATAATACATTTATATACAAAAATAAGATTTAGGGGTAGCCTTTCAGTCCAAAGACTAGATAATTAGATCAGAATTCTGTTTTTAACTTCTTTATTCTTTTTGCTATTTTATAGAGGGCATATATATATATATATATATATATATATATAAAAATGCATTTATTTATTGTTTTCATTTCTTTGAAACACCCAGTGAAGGAAGGGGTTAGGCAACTTTTTTGTTATTATTAACTCTTAAATTTATTTATTATACACTAAAAATTATTACTGTCTATGATAAAGAAAATATTATTTTGTAATAATATAAATAATCTTACTCAAAAAATATTGTGTGTATATATGAGCAATAGTCCCTTCCTCGAGGTGAGAAAGGGACTATACTTCCTCGCCCTCAAAAAGCTCCCTTAATTGTCCTTCAACTATGGTTAACAAAGTTTTAACCCCTGTAATTAATTTTTTTCTAAAATTAAGGTTAGATGCTTTAACCCTACAGATTGAGGAATCTTAACCACAGTTAAAAGGAATTAAAAAAGGGACATGTGGCAAAAAAAATGGGGAGAGATGGCTTCTTCCCTCCTCACCCGAGCCCTAAAAGAGCTAAGCCTGATAAAAACGGTCTAGCTTGAGCTTGGCTTGTTTAAATATATGAGCTCAAATAAAAGCTTCACTTTGAGCTTAGCTAATATGAGCCGAATCAAACCAATGAACTACAGGAGAATATCTAAGCGAGTCCATCTCTCAGATCTCTGTCCGTTGTCTTTTCTTTTTGAGGTGGAGTAGATGATGAAGCAATGTTGGGAATTGTAGTGGAAGTGGTATGGGCAGGAATTAGCGTAAGAGCAGGTGTAGTAATAGTGGTTCGAATTCTAGTGACCAGAGGTTGATCATCCTCTAGCAGATTGTCTGAGCCGAAGAGTTCCTCATCGATATCTATTTCAGGTCGCATAGACGTTGTGGCAGTCGACTTTACACCATATTGAGCTTGAAGTCTTTTGTCATATTCTGCTTCACGTTGAGCTCGTTTTGCCTTCAGTTGTTTAAGAGCATCGTCCCTCTTTCTCTTTTCCGCATTCTTTTCTGTTATGGTGAGTTAGGAAGAACGGGTAGATCTGGGAGCTCGTGATATTCGGTACAAATGAGGCATGCGATCAGCCATTCTTTCTCCGAGTTGTCCAGGAGGTCCAGGTGCAGCAACAGTGGTATCAGATTGAGAAATATAATCTGTGGCAACTGTAGACTCCGGTGTTGGTAGTGGCCTATAGGTAATATACTCGTCTCCTTTCTCTTGACGAATATTTCGTAGTCGTTGTTCCTCTACAGAAGTAAGTTCTGTATAGCGCAGCTTGGAGATTTCTATACACACGAAATGCTATTTTTGGTTATAAGCAGAAGATATATATGAAGCAACAGTGAGTAGAACGGTAATAACAACCTGAAGCAAATTCGTTGGGAATGGGTCGATCACTCTCATTTCTCCAGGCATAAGAAATGATGAAGGGCATTCATTTCCAATTCTTGTCTATATCAGGGAGGTGCATAACGATATCCGTGATTTTGGCTCATTGATTCCAAACGAAGTATGTCTTATCGCCATCTTCAGGAAATTTCCGGCATTTCACCGTATAGCGGAAATGGAAGATGTGCCTAGGTTCTATATTGTATCCATCTGTGTTGAATTTCGTCATCAGTGACATATACTTATAAAACCTAGGATGCATCTGTCCAGGAGCTACTTGCAAAGCAAAAAGGTCTTCATCGACAACGGGTGCTAATGGGAATCGCAATCCAGCTTCGAATTGAGCAGTATATACAGTGGTGCATGAAGAATGGTAGTCAGGGTGGACGTCTCCTTCATTTAGATGAAGATAGACATATAGAGGAATCTCATACCTAGATATGTAGAAATCGAGAATGTATCTATCTACCGGTTTGAGAATGGGAGCAGAAACAACTATATTTTGGGGAGTATTATCAGTTTGAGCGATTTCTTCATCACTATCAATCCTAACTATTTCAGTCGACGTGGTAAGAAAGTTATGGCTAATGAAAGAACAAACGGGGCAAACGAATGAGTAATATGCCAAATATACTACGAATAGCAAGAATAATGAAAACGGAAGCAGAACAACAACAAAGGAGATCTTACCACAGCGAATGTTATGCAAAATCTTTGAGTGAGAAGGTTCGAAGTTATCGATCGTTGGAGAGATGCAAATCCGGCAGAGTAACAATGCAAATAAATCAAAGTGAGGAAGACGAAGGTCCATGCATCTTCTATAGATAGCGCTAAAATGCAAAAGACTATCTTGGCCTTAAATCTCTGCCATACACGTGAGCACATGATGGGGTAAGATGGTCATTTCCATGAAATTTAAAATATAATGTGTCTGATTAACTATCTTGTAGGACATATTTACCTTGCATCTCGGCCGTACACATCAACAATAAGCAAGGCAAGATCGTCTTTTTACAAGACAGAATAACCGTCGAAGCAAACGAATCGTCTCGAGTTTTGAAAAAGTCATGATGACCAGTCTGCCATGCATTAATGAGACGTGATAGATTTGAGAAACATGCTACAGTGGTTCCGGTGATATATCTTCACGTATAATACAAGTAAGAGATCAAGGACAACGAAATATACATAACGAAGTCTGCACCATGGGGCGAAAATATGAAGAATTGAGAATGGACTACAATCAACATGGCATACGGTATTTTTATTCTGGAATGCCGAGAGGTTTATGATATTTTGAACTATGTTCAAAGCATCATAAATGAGCTAATTGTAAGGGATAAAATTCGTTATTTAATCGTGTTGTGGCATAAGGTGTAGCACCCCGGACTTTTTCATCCTTAATGAATAGCACCTTCATAGCTAATTAGCCGTTTTCATAGTTTTCGTAGTCTAATTAATAAATAAGAGAGAAATCGGAAATTCCGAAACGTCAGAAATGTTCGTTTCGAAGACGGATCCAACGCAAGTTGAATCGTCGAAATCCTACGAGCGAGTAAAAGATATGGTCAAAACAGTCCAGACATAACAGAGCACCGATCGCTCGGTTCATTACCTGCGATCGATCGGTCCACTACCGATCGCTCGATGGCTGTCGCACGGTTTAACTTTTTTGTATGGGGAAAAATTCCAGAGAGTGTGTTTTTGACCGATCTCTCGGTCATAACACCGATCGACCGGTAAGCCTCCGATCGCTCGGTCCATACCACCGATCGATCGGTCATATGCAGTTTTTCTTCATTAAGGGTGTTTAAGACTTTAAACACCACCCCTTGCCTATAAATAGGCTGAGTTCGTGCCTTAGGGTTTCAGAACCCTCTTGTGCCATATCTTAGGAGATTTTGAGAGAGAGAAGAAGGAGAGGAACTACTTGTTGATAAGCTTGTGGAAGATCAAGATTCTTCCACTTCCCTTGGTGATTCTCAACCAAGAACACAAGGTTATTGCTTGTTCAAGCCTTTGGGATCAAAATCTTGATTTCACCAAGGTAGATACACTCTACTACAATCTTGCAATCCTACTAGTACTAATTATGATTCTTCTCATCTATGCCCTATCTATATGTATTGATTCTATGTATGAAAAGGTGTGATTATATACTTGGATGAAGGTTACTATTATGATGCACTCTAAGTGTTTGATAAAACCCCTAAGGGATTCTATGCTAAATATGATATTTCTCGTCATTAAGGCATATCTCGGCATGTCTCGCATAAACCGCTGGTGTCCATGGATTTCTCCAAGTAAAATAAAGGTTTTTCACGAAAAAGACGAATAAATGAATGATTCTAAGTAACTCTAGGATTGCTCTAAGATCGTTTCACAAAAGCTCTAAGGATCATACCATGATCACAAGGAAAACTCTATGATGCTATTACGATCGTTTCACAAGCTCCACGGAGTCGCAATGAAATGCTCTAAGATCTCTAAGGTGGTTATGCTCTAGGAATGCTCGACGGTAGTGCTCATGCTCTAGGTCTCTCGGATATAATGACTCTAAGTAACTCATGAACTCGCAAGAGAACCTCATAAGGCTATGATTATCGATTGCTCACACGGTACAGTTTTGGTCGAATCTTATCTCCATGCTTTCACGTTTCCATGCTTTAAGGATATTTTACGGACTCCCATTCTCCTGTCTTGTAGGCTCAGGCCTAACCGCTTTATGTGATTAGTTGTATAACTGAGGATCATGCTCAGTGACGATATTGTTATGATCGGTAGGTGCTTCGGTTCCATCCGAGTTGTGTGGCGACGAACCTGGGTAGAGGAAGAGTACCGTGACCCGTGAGCCTTCAATGTCACTATCATGAGCGATTGGTGCTCTAGATAGGAAGTCGTGACTTCGATTTCTGCTTGATCGACGACTTTAGGAACTTGTTCATTTATCGTTATGTGAGTGTGGGGTTTGCCACTCCACTTTTGGGTTCTTATTGAGCCAGCTAAGAGTATTCATTGTGCTTACGCTATGTTAGATGTATTTTCCATGTGCATTGTATTTCGGTTCCGCTATTATATTCAGGTTACTCTGGCAGTTACCACGTTGTGCATGATGGCCCATACTGGAGGTATGATACGGCGGCAGAGGCAAAGTATCTTACCTCCTAGGGGGGAATGTTGTGTGGGTCGCCGACACATCAAGCAGTTTCGTGTGTACGTTAAAGTTAGATACGAGAGGCGTGTATTGGCAGTTTTTGAGTACGTCTTCGTTGAACCGAGGTGTATACAAACGAACTCGGGGTGCTCTTACAACAATGAGTAAAGCAAGGGATATCCGTCCTCATGTGAACAACCGAGGCTCGA
>JABCRI010000043.1:0-24898 GCA_015143295.1 Tetracentron sinense | reverse complement strand
CCTCTGGGCCAGGAAATGCAATTGATGTTTACATGAGGCCTCTAGTTGAGGAGTTGAAGGACTTGTGGGAGAATGGGTTGACAACTTATGATGCGTCAAAGAAGGAGACTTTGTAATGCGTGCGGCATTGCTCTGGACCATTAGCGACTTCCCAGGGTATGCCATGTTGTCAGGTTGGAGCACGAAAGGAAGTTGGATGCCCTTCATGCATAAGGACACTTGTAGCCGACACTTGTCTAAGAGCAAGAAGCAATGTGACATGGGGCACCGTCGTTTCTTAAAGCCGGATCACAAAGTTTCGGAGGAATAGAAACTCTTTCGATGGCACTACAGAGTTCAGATGTGCTCCAACTCCAATCTCTGGGTCTGATGTGTTGTGTCAGTTGGAGGGTATTCCTTTCTCCCTTGGTAAGCAAACTAGGCAAACAGGACGAAGGCAGACGAGCCATGAGGATATGCCGTATAATTGGAAGAAGAAGAGTATATTCTTCGAGTTGCCATACTGGGAGCATAATTTGTTGAGGCACAACCTGATGTAATGCATATTGAGAAAAATGTATGTGACAATGTGATTGGGACTTTGTTAGGATTGGAAGGAAAATCTAAGGATGGTTTAAAAGCGCGTAACGACTTGGTTGAAATGGGAATTCGGCATGCACTTCACCCTCAGTTGCTGCCTGGCAGAAGCAAAGTTTATCTGCCCCCTGCATGCTTTTCGATGGACAAGAATGAGAAAGAGTTATTTGCAAAGTTTTGAAGAGTGTGAAGGTTCCAGATAGTTACTCGTCAAATATTGCAAGACATGTCAATATCAAGAGCGTAAAATTTATGGACTAAAGAGTCATGACTCTCATGTTATAATGCAACAATTCCTACCACTAGCTGTGAGGAAAACATTGCCGAATAATGTAACTTTCAGTCTTAATTGAATTGAGCACTTCTTTCTTGGGTATATGTTCAAAAGTCTGTCAAGTGGAGGATTTGAGACGGTTTAGAGGAGAAAATTGCGCTTACACTTTGTTATTTAGAGAAAACTTTCCCACCGACTTTCTTTGATATTATGGTGCACTTGCCTATACACCTGGCCGCAGAGGCAAGACTAGGTGGACCGTGTACAATACCGGTGGATGTATCCTATCGAAAGGTTAATGCCTTCAATTATAATTTTATAGTTGTGTTCAACTTCTTGTTATCGAGAATTTCTCTTATCTTAACAAAATTTAATTCATATAGGTACTTATATACACTGAAGTCTATGTGCGCAATCGAGCCCGACCAGAGGGTTCCATTGCAGAAGGGTACTTGGCAGAAGAATGCATGACATTCTGCTCCAGGTATCTAAATAATATGGAATCGAGATTAAACAGACCGATGAGGAATGACGATGAAAGTGTAATAGGTAGTGCAGAGCCATATATCTTAACTGACTTGGAATGGCAGCAGGCACATCGTTATGTGTTGATTAACTGCGATAAAGTCACAAAATATATAGAGTAAGAGCACAATCTTCATATATGTTGTTCGTTACTTATTTTTTTATTTATTTTTACTTACAATGATTGGAAAATGATATTCTTTGCAGGCAGCACATGAATGTACTTAAAATGACAAATCAAAGACCTAGAATGACCCCCCATGAAATCCAAAAAAAGCACACCACTGAGTTTGTTGAGTGGTTAAGGGCTATGTAAGTCTTAACTTGTGAATTCTGCATAACACATTAGTTATGTTTTGATATATATATATATATATATTAATCCTATTTGGTCTTGAAATAGGTTCAAAGGTTACAAGATTCAGGTAAATCCAGTTTCTGATGAGATTACATGTCTTGCATATGGTCCACGTAAAGTCCACAAAAAAGTTTAAGGGCTACGTCATAATGGATATCGGTTTTGTACTAAGGATATGAGAGCGAGGACGCAAAAGTCAGAATAGTTGTGTTGCGGTCAAAGCAACGACGACAAGCTCTTCAACTTCTAAGGACAGAACCCCCAAGGTCCCAGAGATCACCTACTACGGTCGCTTAACAGACGTAGTCGAATTGACGTATTCTGAAAGCCTTACATTTGTATTGTTTAAGTGCGATTGGGTTGATGTGAAGCCACGGGGTAGCGGAATAAAGACCGATGCATTTGGGTTTAAGCTTGTGAACTTCACACGACTTGGTTCCAGCACACTTGGTGTCGAACGAACCCTATGTGTTTGGCATCTCAGGCAGAGCAGGTATTTACGTTCAAGATCCAACGGAAGAAAGATTGGCATTGGTCATCAAGACTAAACCAAGAGACTTCTTCGACCATGAATGAAGATTCTGTTGTGGACGATAATGCATTCAGGGAGAACGAGCCCTTCGACGAGCCAACAATTAGATGACACTGAACATGATGATGAGGAGGTGTCGGTTGGGTGAGATTAGGAATTACTGAGCAACTAGTGATGCTCATGTTCCTCCCAAGTGTTACAACAACAGCCTTCTAATCTTCCGAATCTAGTGATGCAGATGATGTTGAATCAATATATAGCGATGAAATAATGATTATTTTTTGATGTAATGTAGAAGTATATATTCAAGAGAAAGGGGATACCTCAGTGTACCAAGTAACAATTGTTCAATAATGATAGTGTCATGGAAGGGATTTGTGTTGGAATTATTTCATTAATCTATTTCTATATTTTAATTGACTGCAACCTTGATGCCAACTGCAATGAGTGCTCACCATTTTCTTATTTTACCTTATCCAAACTTCAGAAGTTGCTCTTAATGATATATTTATAGTAGTTAAGCTTGTATAATGAAGTTTGGCAGGTTAAGCTTGTATAATGTAAGTTTTTGGATTAAACTGACGTCAAAAATATGTTACAGCCTCTTGGTTTAATAGCTTGACTTGCTAAATCTCAACTCAACTTGATGTGTGGGAATAGTTTAGGCCCAGCTTGTATAATTAAACTATTTAGATGAAACTAATAGCATTTACATGTCCTAACTTGGACTTAATTACTTGTTTCAACTTGGGTGGATGCGTGTAGATAAGTATTGGGCCATTTAACATTTAACTTGGGTGGATGCGTATAGATAAGTATTACTAATAGCATTTAACATTTCCTTCTTCTGAATGTTGAGGTAAAAATGTAATCTTGTAAGCTTTTGGTATTTCGACAATGATATATGCTAGTCAGATCTCATGTCTTTGTACTTTAGATTCCTTTTCATTATGCATTTCTATCAGAAGCTAATATCAATATTTTGCAGATGGAATCCTACAGACACTCCACCATCTCATTCGGGTAGCTCCTCCACACTTGCTACCGCGGCCACGAGGAAGGTCCCGCGGTAAAGCAAAAATGCATCGAAATACATAGATGCCTGCAGGGAAGAAAAAAAAGGTGAAGTAAATGAGAGAGCACAACCTGTGGGTAAGAATGCACAATTTTTGGCTGGGTATTTGGGCAATATTGCACGAGATGCCCACTTACTTCGTATCGATGTCCGGAATTGGCGTGCGATGAGTGATGCGGATAAAACCCGTGGTTTGGAAGTCGTACGGGTGAGAACAAAATAAATAGGTCATTTATTATTAAAACACACTTATGTAACTAGTTGATATATGATTAATTTAACAACGTTTTTGCAGGAGAAGTTCGATTTCCCCCCTATCGCAGAGGACTTCGTTTTGAAGTCTTTGGGTAAGAAATGGAAGGACAGTAGGTCCTCAATGGGGAGAAAACTTTTTGATTTGGACTCCCCTCCTGCTGTCAACTATGAGCGGTGCCCCTCCGATATTCCCCCCGAGCAATGGCATACGTACGTCGACTACTTGTACACTGATGAGGCCCAGGTATATTTTATTTGAATGTTAATTATGCTTATATCGTTTTCAATTATCCCTTATCTCATATGATATATAAATGTAATATTGTAGAAACGGAAGGCAGTGGGCAAAGCGAGAAGCGAGTCGCGAGTCCCAAGAAATTCCTCATATGGCGGGCTCAAAGAGCTTCGCCAGAGTCAGAGAGGAGGAGGTATGTTCGGTTTCATTCTAATAATTTATATCACAATTTGATGCATATGGATTAAAAATTTGTTTTTCTACTTTTGTCACTGCCATAGCGATTGGCGAGTCCATCAGGGATAGCTCCGGGCCATGCTGAGGTCTGGATAAAGACCCACAGTAAGAAGGATGGATTGCAAGTGAACTCTCAAGCAGGAGAAACGATTGTAAGTAATTTAAATATTCATTATATCATATAACACTTTAATTGAAATTCAAGATAGTAATTGTTTCAAAATGTTTGCAGAACAAGTTGAAGGATGTGCTCAGTCAGTTACCGGTTGGCTCACAAGATAGCACGGGCCGAAATGATGTTCTCTCTCAGGTCATGGGGCCTGAGAGAGATGGACGCATCTGTGGATGTGGATTGGGCCCGACTCCCACTAGGTTATGGGGGTCATCTTCGAGACATTCCGGTACTATAGGCTCCTCATCTAGCGAGACCCAAATGCTAAGGGATGAACTTGAGGCGACAAAATCTCAGGTGGAGACCCAAAAAGCTCAGATGGAGGCCCAAGCCGCTAAGATTGAGGCCCAACAATCTCAGATGGTGGCCCAACAAACTCAGCTCAATGAAATGCAGCGGATGTTCAACCAGTTCTTACAGGGGCAGCAGGTATATATACTAACAAGCATTAAATAATCCTTTTTTAACTTTAGATATTCATTCATTTATTTATTCAATTTTTTCACAACAGGTTGCAGGTCAGGGTACTCCAGCACCACATGCTTCTCCAGAGGCAAATGCTAATTTGAAAAGATTTTAGTTTTCATTTTCATTTGCATTGTATATAGAACACCAGGGCGTTTAGTCGTATTATGGTAAGCATTATAAAATCCATGGTGCACCTAAAACAACAAATCAAAGTATAAAACATTAATATTCACACACACACACATACACACTTGTAAAAATGCACGTGCAATGCACGTAAAATATATCAATTGATTTAATTCACTCAACATTTTTACTTTTCTTGTTAGCATCAAATTCTTTCACACCTAGGCACATGTTCTTTAAATCTAGATTCAAGAGAGAAACAAGAACTCTCACAATGGAAACTACTCTCCAGAGCTGATTTTCCTTTTAACCTGTATTCTTATTTTTTATTGTAATGTCCTTTGGGCATCAAATATGAAAAATAAACCTATCATAACAATAGAAAACAATATACACAATTAGAAACATTCCGTGCTAGTTAAATTGAAGTTATTGACAGCATCAATAATTGAGTTCATGAATTGTTGATAAAAGGAAGATGATTTGAGGGAACAACATGTAGATGCAGAAAGAAATGCAAGTGAATCTTTTATAAGATTCTTGATAGGAAAAGGAGAGAGGTTCTGAGTAGGTAAATCAGATCCTTAGAGGCAAATCATAAGTAGGGTTAATTCGTTGTGTGGACAGGCAAAGAGGTCCTCCCTCATCCAGGGAATTAAATACTTCCATGGCCAAATATCCAATGTACTTACTCCATTCTTTGAACGTATTCGTCTAGTCATTTGTGTTGCAGAAGTTAAGTTAAGATGCACCAAAAACCTAGCTGCAACCTCCACCGAAAATCCGTAAGTGCTGAAGACACGATCAACTGGGTTTCTAAGTATTGTTGCCACTGAAGTTCTCTCCTTTGGAAGTTTTGGACATCATGCTATAGTCATCATGAGTAACCATCAACCTGCAATTTGGTTTACTGCACAGAAAGCAAGGTTATGCCCATGGAAATAATATTTTCCATCCAGCTTCATGCTCTTTATAACGAAGAGGAGCCAGGAGGCCTCTCAGTGCAATTAAAATTGCCTTTGTGCTCCGTGTTTAGAGATTCGGACAATCAAATCTCCAATGGAAGATGTGGAACAGTTATCCATCATGGAGTTGGGTTCTCTTCCAACTCCATCACTGCCACTGCCACCGCCACCGCCGCTGTCGGGACGAATCGACAATCCAGAACACGTCTGTATAGTTGTTACTACAGTTGCACTCTTCTTGGCTACCATGACAAGAAAATAAGCCGTTATGGTAGCCAACACAAGACATAGAGGAGTTTGATTTTTAGTTGTTAAGTTAGCCGTTATGTCTAATTCCTCTATATAATCAACCTAAGTTACTACCCACTTGTTTTAAGGAGGGACACATGACAAGACATATTGGTGTATTCTAAGATAGGACACATGACCAAGGAGGGACACATGGCCTCTTCAATAGGGAAGTTATAACTTAGTATTGAAGAGGAAACACCATGATCTTATTATTGATTCAATCTCCCTTCGGCTTATTTTTCAATAATAATATAAATCTTGTTATTGCTTTACGAAGATCAAGCACTTGTTGGTTACAGTTTCTGGTTCTTCGAAGATTACTGAATATATTGCTACAGAAATCAAAGTTGTTTGTACGAGTTTGACGTAATTGCAATTCCTTTAAATTTTCGTAGTATTGATTCATTCATGCCCGAAAATTCTGAAGAATAAAGGATTCTGAATTCGTCATTGCTCCAAGAACAGTGCTAGGAATCTGTCAGGACATATTGGTGAAGCAGACATATCTAATTAGGTTGATTATATAATTTGAATCGGACCACCCATCCATCTCTCTCTCCCTCTCAATTTCTCTTTCATCTTCTTCTTCATTCTTGATTGTGACAGGGATTCTCTCCCTTGTCTCTGATCTCTCTCATCCCTTTTAATCTCACGGCTACAACGGCAACCACCTCGACACCACTCACCTCCGGCAGCAAGAGCAACCACGGCCACTAGATTCAGTCCTCCATCTTCGGCGGCCTCAGCAGCAACTCCACCATCTTCCACAACCATGAACAAAACCCTCTAAAAATCATTTGTAACAGCCCCATTCAAATCAGCACCCAGAACACCCTGATCAGTCCCTCTTCACACCCAAAACAGCAGAAAATCCCTCTGTTACAGTCCCAAACAACCCCCATTCGCGCCTCTAAACACGCCTGCGTAACCCCCTGATCACGTCCCAACAACACCATGTCTCCTCTCGCTTCTTTCGGCACCGGCCAGCAAGGAGCATTTGCTTGCAGCACCTCCTCATCATCATCATGACGGTTGCTGCACCATCTATAGCCCAAGAGTAGAAGCAGTCCTTTCTCTGTCGCCCAGCAGTACCCTCGCGACCAATAAAGAAGTCGGCAATTGCTGGTTTCGTCTAATAGCTGCAAATCGTTGCAGTCACTTGCCCCTTCCATTCTCTTCTCTAGCGGCTTATTCTTAGCCAGAGTGAGATTGAACAAGGATAAGAACTTGGATATCAAACTATCTCAATCTAACATGATAATACACAAAATTTAACCAAGGCCTAAGCATCTATCCCCTTTGATGATAAACATCAGAAAGCCCAGGCTGCTTCAGGATAACCCTCCAATGGCTTCCTGCTCTCCCACCTAACCCTTTGTTAATTAACAATAAACCACCCCCACATATGCCTATAAATACCACCTTTCATACCCTCTGGGATCCATTAAAAAAAAATCCAGTAGAAGGCCTTAGTTTGGATTCCAAAACTCCAGTAATTCCAAATTTCTAACCCAAGGCTCAACCTCTCACCAACCTGTCCCATAGTGTTGTTCGACCATAGGAGGGTAGTTTAGATCAGAGGAATAGCTTCGGCTTTCCTCCTTTTGTTTGGTCAGACCCTCCTGCCAACCAACATTCCAGAATTCTTAGTCGATTCCAAAACTCAGCAAAAGAATCCCTGTTGGAAGCTGAGGGAGCACCCCTATGGGTAATAGCCCTTGGCTGGGACACCCTCTAATCCATCCCAGCCCATTAGTTTACTTTTGTTCTAGTTTTCTTTTACTGTTATCTCATGTTCATGCTCCACTACTGAATTCAAGACCGATAATTTTGGGACATTACCAAGCCTCTAGATCACCCTAATTGGACTCCTCTAAGTCCTCCTAGACAGTTGAGGGATCCTTGTACTCAAGCCAAACTTCGACCATTTAGGATGGGAATTAAGTGCTGTAAAACAGACATAATTCCTACATCTATCTTTCAATAGATTCAAGCAACCAAGATGTTTTGGATGAACCTGGATAAGAACTTGGATATCAAACTATCTCAATCTAACATGATAACTAGAGACTACTCGGGTAAGGCTGCTGAGGCTTACCATCTCAGATTTTGAACTGTAAATCTGAAATAGGTTGGGAGATTTTTTCACCTGCAGTATAATAGTCAGGTCTTGTTAAGGATATTCCCCTAAATAACTCAGGAATTGAGGACAATGGCATCCAATTGCTTCTCCCTTCGGACCATAAGAGTGTATCTTCACAGAGGTATCCATTCAAGAAATGCTCTGCCCATGCAAAGTAAAAACAGTTAAGTAGATGGTTCAGTAGCTTGTTAGACCATTTGAACATTGATACAAATGGAACAATTGTCCAGAAATCGTGCTATTGATTACTGGCAGAACTCAAATTCAAGAAGAATAGAAAAAGGACACTTATAACTTTAAAATCAATGAAATAATTAACAGAGGTGGAAATCATTATTCAGATAAAGAAATGGAAGACCTTCATTTCCAGTTAAGCATTCAACATAAAGATAAACAAGTAAATTTTTTTTGATCAAGCTAATTAAATTGACACTAAAATCCTGTCCAATAAGCCATGCTTCAATTTGCGAGAGTTAGCAGTGTGCCAAAAAAAAACAGATACAAATAACGGCGGCATCTCCAAAATCAAGAGATCTACTAATGCTTGAAGTTGTCAAGTGCTTTGGCCTAGGACTCACAATGAGATAGCCAGGTAGGGCAATGAAGCAGAGGACAAACATCCAACCTGAAACCAGCCAGGTTATAAACAGCTTCAAATGCCAACCTGAACCCATCCCAGTATGATGCCCCTCAACCAAAACTGCACCCGTCTAACCGGCTTATTTTGCACTCTATTTCTTTTTCCTTTCTTTGGTTAAAAATTTGGGATGGAAGTTATCCTTATATGATTTCATAATGTTCCACATAAAGTTGCAAGTTCGACCAATACTTTTAACCCATCAAAAGGACTACCAATTATTTGGAGGTTCTGATCAACAACAATCACATATATTATTCTACAAGTGACAAACTTTTGGGAGTAACACACACCTTCCTCTATCTCAACCAAAAATAACCCCAGAATCAAACTCAGATTTACAGTTCAAAATCCTTGGCTTCCCACTTCAGTGTTTATGAAGTTTATAAATTCACAGTAAGATAATGAGTACTCAATTCAAAATTCAAGTCATAATTTGCATATGTAAACAGTAAAGCTATGCGATCACTTGTTCATCAGTGTTGCTTTGATTTTTCATATCTATGCTAATGCCTATTACATGTTTGAAAGAAGAACAAGAAAAATGTTTATTGGGACTCACTAAGGAAAAGTACTCTTTGAGAGATCATGGTTTTATTAAGGGTTCTTCACATTATTTAATCATCCATGCAGGATAAGTGCATGGCATTATTATTGTTCTTTCCATGCTTTCTTACATACAATAGAAGGGTATTGGATTTTATCTCATGGTGACCTACAGCTCGCAATGTGGCTTGCCATACTCTTCAGAACCTCATTTTCTGGTGAAATGCATAATGCATCCCATGATTTGAACTATTATTGGGAACTATGGTATGGGTATTCTTTTGATGAGATGTGCGCCTCTATTGTGTCAGTAAAATTAAAGAGATTTCGGTTAGTTAGTCCTGTTTCTTTTGAGATGCTAGTTCTGCTTTATGCTTGATTCATGGCTTTCAAGTAAAGCCCTCAATATGGCGTGACATTGCTTAGATTTGGTGTGGTGTGCTGTTACTGATGTTTGCATGCATGTTAGTGATTGAATCTTTTTTGCATATTAATTATGAAATCTGTAAATTTTATCATTTCAATATTCTAATAAATAATTTTATTAATTGTGTTGTAGGAGGGAGCAGGGAGCACACACTTGTCGAGTTTTAGAGGTGCAGGAGGGAACCAGCAAGATGAAGATAGTTAGACTTACGATTTATTGATACTTTTTTATGGACATGTGTATTGTATTACATTATGATGGGCACCTGTGATTGGATGTATTTATTTTATACTGATTTTCATGTCGAAAACTTCTTTTTATATATAATGTCATTATGGACAAGATTTTGTTTATTTAATATTGTTGACAGGTACAACACAGGTAAAAGAAATATTTATATTGTTGACAGGTACAAAACAGGTAAAAAAATATTTATATTATTGACAGGTACAAAACAGGTTTAAAAAAAATTGAAAAAAACATTTTCATTTTTTTTATGTCATGACTAATCGCGGCGTTTGGGAAATGCCATAATTGATATTGGTGACTATAATGGCGTTTATGCATCGCCGTTAAATGTTTCGTCTATAACGGCGTTTTTACAAACGCCTCCAAAGATTTGGTCTATAACGGCATTTATATAAACGCCCTAAAAGGTAAGTCTATAACGGCATTTATAAAAACGCCGTAAAAGGTGAGTCTATGACGGCGTTTATATAAACGCCGTTAAAGGTGTGTATATTACGGCATTTGTCAAAACGCCGTTAAAGAGGTAAGTCTATAACGGCATTTATATAAACGCCGTCAAAGGTGAGTCTATGACGGCATTTATATAAACGCCGTCAAAGGTGTGTCTATTACGGCATTTGTCAAAACGCTGTTAAAGGTAAGTCTATTACGGCGTTTCTTAAAACGCCGTCAAAATAAATGCCGCCTTTGCCTTCCCCGACGCGAGCAATAATGGCGTTTTGTTTAAAACGCCGTTATTGACTATAACGGCGTTTTTGGGGTTTTTCACGGCGATTTAAAAACGCCGTTAAAAGTCTGAAATTTTGTAGTGCTATGAAGGAGTGAAGACACAGAGTCAACCCTGTTTTTGGTGACTGAAGAATCCTTGTTGACTATCCCCAAAACTGAGTAGGTGGCATCAGCTCTCTCTCTTAGATCATCATGAACAGCAGCTAGAGAGGACTGCACTTCCTTGGGGATGTTGATCATCCCTATCTCAAGAGCTGAAGTCTAGAGGAAGTGGCTGACTGGAGGTTCTGAAAACATTCTCTTGATTCTGACTGAATGGCAATAAAGCTTGCCCTTGTCACAGTCATGAAGGAGATCATGGAGACTCTCATCTCTTCCTAAAAAGCCTGCTGGCTCATCCTCATCTCAAGCTAAAACTACTCCAAGCTGGAGGATATAGAGGCAATCTGCCCTGTCATGATGCTCAATTACTCTTCAAAGGCTGCTGGCCTGCTGGGCACCTCATAAAACTGACCAGGGTCCTCAAAGTGAGGAGACTCCTGTTTGTGAGAGCTCTCTGGTATCTCTCCAGCATCCATGAAATCAGACCAATCAGGCATCTCATCCTTAAGGTGCTGCTCCCCCTGAGGGTCCTTTGCTAGGACGAAATCTGGTTACTGCTCAGCCTGAAGCTCCTCCTCTGGCACTAACTCTGGCTGCTGCTCAGCCTGATGCTCTACTGATGGTGCAACAGAAAGGAAGGGATAGATGGAGTGGGAGCCGAAGTAGGCAAAGATGGAGTAGGAGTAGGAATAGGGATTGAGAAACTAGAAGGCATGGTGGAGGACTGAGAGGCAGAGGGTTTGAGAATCCAAACCTTCTGGGTTTCATTCCAAGTATAGCCCATTCTTTGAATGGTTGCCTTGCTATAAATGGAGGATTCATCAGGGGTGACAAAATCTATTTGAGAGGATAGGGGTACATTGAAATGTTTAAAGATTTTTGTCAGAGCCTGACCAAAAGGGAGACACCCTGATTTTCTCTTAAAATCATCATCCATACAATGGACAATGATGTTAGAGAGATCAATGGGTGTGGTGGTTAGGATACACCACATAAGGAATACATCAAAGTAAGTAAGGTATTCCCTACCACCAGCCTTGGGGACTAGGTTAAAGGTTATTATGTGATGAATGAGTCTAAATGTGAGGGTAAGGTCTTTAACCTTTAGTTGAAAAGGAGTAGTGAAATCTTGGTTTATGCACATCATTTTTAGTGCTTCAACCACATCAAATCCTTCATGTCTGGTCCACTGACCATTCACAAAAGTTTGAAGGGTGCACTAAGGGATTTTTAAAATGGAGTGCAATTGATTTAGATGAAAGGAGATATTTTTACCTAAAACGAATGAGGTAATAAGAGATTCAGATTGATTGAAGTGAAAGTGTGTGTAGAAAAGTCTAACTAACTCAGGGAACATAATTTCATTGGATTCAAGGAAAGAGTCCCATTTAAGGGCAGAGAAAAGGGTTTTTAAGGGTTCCAGAACAAAGGTAGAGAGACTTAGGATGTTAACAACTTTACCGTATAAAGAAGAATGAGGTAAGAACTTTTCCTTGAACAACTTCTCGAATTTGGCTTCCTTGAACTTTACTAGTACTAGAATTGAACTCGTGGCCGGTTCCTTGCCCTTGTCAGTTCTGGATTTCTTCTTTGGTGGCTCCACTGAGGCATTCTTCATTCTTGGAGGCATTTTCTCAGTGATTGGGCTTGATTTGAGAGATTTGGAAGAGGGTTTTGGTGTGAGAGTAATGGAATAGGAACTCGGAGGGAAGATGTTAGGTTTAAAAAGATTCGGATTTAGGGGTTACTATTTATACCCACGACTCAATTCGTCGCTGAAATGGGTTTCAACCCAGAATTCGTCACCGAATTAAAGTCAGGAAACCTACTGTTTTATATTTCGGATTGAATTCGTCGACGAAATGAATGAATCATCAAGATTCGTCGCCAAAATGGGTACAGAAAACTTTCTGTTTTTTATTTTTCCCAAAGATTCGTCGCCGAAATCAAATTCCAAATTGAATTCGTCATTGAATTCAGTTCTAAATTTGAAGAATTGATTTCTCTTGGATTTTTCAACTATTTTTCTTCAAACCATTGTTTCATCAAGGCATTCAAAATATTCAAATCAATATCAAATCAAGATTTTGCATTTTATAACTCATGAATCTATAAACTTTCAATTTTGATCACTTTTGGCCAAGATTAGATTAGCTCACTAAGACTAGCCATACCCAATTCTCTTCTCACGGCACTAAACCTATCAAATTGTAGAGGTTTTGTAAAAATATCAGTAAGCTGATTAATTGTATCCATAAATTCCAATATAACATTTCCATTTTGCACATGATCTCTAATAAAATGATATCTTATTTCTATGTGTTTAGTTCTTGAGTGTTGAATGAGATTTTTAGTCATACAAATTGCACTTGTATTATCACACTTAATAGGAATTTTAGTATAGATAAGTTTAAAATCTTCTAGTTGTTGTTTCATGTACAGAGTTTGAGTACAACAAAGTCTAGCTACTATATACTTAGCCTCAGCTGTGGATAAGGCCACTAAATTTTTTTTCTTACTAAGCCATAAGACAAGAGAATGTTCCAAAAAGTGACAAGTTTCACTAGTGCTTTTTCTATCTACTTTGCATCCAGCAAAGTCTGCATCTGAATAGCTTATTAGATTTAGATTTGTGTCTTTAGGATACCATAAGCCTAAATCATTTGTTCTAAGTAAGTATCTAAAAATTCTTTTTACAGCAATTAAGTGAGATTCTTTTAGACATGATTGGAATCTTGCACAGATGCAAACACTGAACATAATGTCAAGTCTACTTGCAGTGAGATACAAAAAGCTTCCAATCATACCTCTATAGAGTTTTTCATCAATATTTTTCCCTTTTTCATCCTTATCAAGTTTGGTTGATAGACTCATAAGTGTGTCTATTATTTTAGTATTTTCCATTTCAAACTTTTTAAGTAATTCTTTAATATATTTAGCTTGATTAACAAATGTTTCTTGTTTGGTTTGTTTAATTTGAAGTCCTAAGAAGAATGTTAATTCACCCATCATGTTCATTTCAAATTCTTTTTGCATTGTTTTAGCAAATATTTTACAAAGAGATTCATTTGTTGATCCAAATATGATGTCATCTACATAGATTTGAATTATTAGCATATCATCATTTTTAGTCATAATGAATAATATTGTATCAATTTTACCTCTTGTGAATTCATTTTTAATTAAGAGACTACTTAGCCTATCATACCAAGCTCTTGGAGCTTGCTTTAATCCATATAAGGCTTTAGTTAACTTAAATACATTATTATTTCAAAGCAAGGTGGTTGATTTACATAAACTTCTTCATTAATATAATCATTTAGAAATACACTTTTTACATCAATTTGATATAATTTAAATTCTTTATGACTAGCAAATACAAGTAGCATTCTTATAGTTTTTAGTCTAGTAACCGGGGTAAATGTTTCATCATAATATATCCCCTCTTCTTGGTTGTAACCTTGAGTTACTAGTCTTGCTTTATTCTTAACTACATTCCCATTTTCATCATTTTTATTTCTAAACACCCATTTTATACCAATTATAGACTTGTCATGTGGTCTAGGTACTAGATCTCAAACTTGATTTCAACCAAATTGATTTAATTCTTCTTACATAGCAATGCCCCATGATTCATCTTCAATAGCTTCTAAGATATTTGTAGGTTCAATTTGACTTAGGAATGCAAGGTTCTTTAGATTTTTTCTTGTTCTAACCCCTTGTTCCATATTACCAAGTATTAGATCTTTAGGATGATCTTTTATTAGTTTCCAAGCTTTAGGAAGTTGATAGGATTCTTCATCTACATTTTCTATTTCAATGGATTTATCTTTTGAATGTTCGTTTTCTTGATCATCTTTGTTTTCTTCATTAATTTCTAATTTGGATATTTCTTTTTGAAGATTTTCAATTTTATCAATATCATCATTTTTAGAAGATTTGTTAAATGGATTAGATTCATCGAATAGCATATGGATTGATTCTTCAACAATTAAGGATTTCTTACTAAACACTCTGTAAGATTTGCTATTAGTAGAATATCCTAAGAAAATTTCTTCCATGGATTTTGCATCAAATTTCTTAAGATGTTGTTTTTCATTAAGTATGAAGTATTTACATCTAAACACCTTAAAATAAGTTATATTGGGAATTCTTCCATTCCAAAGCTCATAGGGAGTTTTATTTAACTTATTTATTATAACAACTCTGTTGATTACATAACATGAAGTATTAATAGCTTCAGCCTAAAAATAATTAGGTAGTTTATTTTCATTAATCATAGTTCTACCCATTTCTTGAAGAGATCTATTCTTTCTTTCTACTATACTATTTTGTTGTGGAATTCTAGAAGCTGAAAAATTATGGTTAAAACCATTCTCATCACAAAATGACTCAAGCTCTTTATTTTTGAACTCTCCTCCTTTATCACTTCTTATGTTGTTAATAAAATAACATTTTTCATTTTGAACTCTTTTACAAAACTTTTTAAATAGGGATGATGCTTCATTTTTATGAAAAAGAAATAGTACCCATGAGTATCTTGAAAAATCATCTACTATTACAAACGTATAAGTTTTTCCAGCTAGGCTAGCTATTTTATTTGGACCAAAAGGATTCATATGCAAAATTTTTAAAGGTCTAGTTGTAGAAATTATTTTCTTGGGTTTGAATGAAGATTTTATTTTTTTTCCAAGTTGGCAAGCATCATAAATTTTATCTTTAATAAAATTAGTTTTAGGTAATCCTTTAACTAATTCATTTTTAGAGATTTTAGATAAAAGATCCATACTAGCATGTCCTAGTCTTCTATGTCATAATCAACTTGCTTCATCTATAGCAGAAAAACACATCATGTTTTGAGATTTAAGTTCATCAAAATCTAAGGTATATACATTCTCATTTCTATGTGCTACAAACAAAGTATTTAGATTATCTTTGTTCTTAATCATGCAAATATTTGATTTAAATGAGACATTCAATCTCTTATCACAAAGTTGACTAATACTAATGAGATTATGTTTAAGACCATTAACAAGTAATACATTTTCAATAAAAACAAATTTATTCTTACCAATGTTACCTATGCCAATGATCTTCCGTTTAGCATTGTCTCTGAATGTCACATGACCGACATCCTTTGGAGTGATTGATGCAAATATCTCCTTGTTCCCGATCATATGTCTTGAGCATCCACTGTCCAAGAACCATGTTGTCTTTGAAATCTTTGTCTTTAAACATACCTACACATTCAATTCAAGTAACTCCAAGATACTTTCCCCCCAATACCCAAACTGTTTTGGATGGAACCCAAAGTGATTTGGGTTTTGATTTGGGAGGATTAGTTCCCTTGGGAACCCATATCATTCTTGGTCAGTTTTTGAAACAGAGGATGTTCTTTTTGGAACCCAAACTTTTCTAACTATTTTACCATTATAAAATGAAGTAGATGGTGGAGTTTGGTTACTACTTAATTTTGTAAAGAAGTTTTGATAATCTTTTTATTTTGAAAAAGTATTATAACAAAGTCCATCTTTGTTAAAAACACATCTTGACTGTCCTAAAAGTCTTTCTAGATTCTTTTGACTATTTGTGAATGTGAGGACAGTATTAGTCAAATCTTTGACTTTAGCTTTTAACTCATCACATTTACAAGGTGAGTCATGAGGAACATTTTGAGCATCATTCAATTTCTTACTCAATTCCTCATTCTCAACAGCCAACACACTATTTTCTTTTTGTAGAGTTTCACATGATTGTGTAAGAGTGTGGATTTCCTTCTTAAAAGATTTATTTAATTTAGCTATTCTACCAAATTCAATATAAAGTTCATCAAATGCTTCTCTTATTTCATCATATGAAATAGAATCATTTAGGGAAGAACTTACCTCATCCTCATTTGCCATGAGGCACAAGTTTGCCACCTTTTCGTCACTTAAATCTCCTGACTTAATTTCCTTTGAGTCATCCCAAGTAGCCATCATAGCTCTTTTCTTATACTTTTGACTCTTCTTGAGTAGAGGGCAATTAGTCCTTATGTGGCCTGGCTTCTTGCATTCATAGCAGGTGAGAGATTCCTTCTTGCTTGATTCAGCTTTGTTCACCTCTTTTGAGAACTCCTTCTTGTATAGTTTCTTTTTGAAGTTCTTCTTATGCTTGAGGAACCTTTTGAACCTTCTTGCCATCAAGGCTATATCTTCATCATCACTGCTGGATTTCTCATCACCATCTTCAACTTAAGTAGTTTTGAGAGTCAACCTTTTCTTGGTTCTTGGTTCATCAGGCATTTGATCCTTCATTATGACTTCAAGAGTCATAAGAGATCCTGGCAGCTCATCCATAGGCAGTTTGGTGAGGTCCTTAGCTTCTTGAATAGCTGTCACTTTTGGAGTCCATTCTTTGGGCAGTGATCTTAAATTCTTTCTCACATTTTCTGCATTTGAATATACTTTACCTAGAGATTTCAGACCATTTAAAATGTTAGTAAATCTGGTGAACATATCACCAATAGATTCTTCTTTTCACATTTTGAATAGTTCATACTTGTGAACAAGCATGCTAATCTTTTCTTCTTTAACCTAATTAGTCCCTTCATATGGGACTTTCAGTTTATCCCATATTTCTTTAACAGAGTCACATCCAGAAACTCTGTTAAATTCTTGGGGACTTAGGGCACAGTAGAGGTTGCTAATACCCTTAGCATTGATTTGAATAAGCTTAATATCAGCTTCATTCCATTCTTCCTCTACCTTAGGGATTCTAACATCATTCACAATTTTTGTGGGAAGATGAGGGCCATTGACTATTACTTTCCAACACTCATAATCTAGAGCTTAGATGTAATATATCATTCTAGTTTTCCAGTAGTTATAATTTTCTCCATTAAACAATGGAGGTCTAGTGGTGGACTGTCCTTCTCCTAGGCTTGTTGCAAAAACGTTATTTGCCATAAAAAATCGATTACTCAGATTTTTTAGATCTATTAGAGTATTAGGCTCTGATATCAATTGTTGGCTAGGTAATGACCCTAAAGGGGGGATGAATAGGGTCTATGGCAGATTTAAAAATTTTATGAACTCAAGTTCAAGATGCGGAATAAATTAAATGTGTAGCAAGCTAAAAAATAGAGATAATTAAAAGAAAGAGAAAAAAAATAGGGGGAATGCAAACTCAGGATTTGTTCACGAGGTTCAGCAAACCAGCCTACTCCCCGCCTCAGCTTCTAGCTAGAGGATTCACCACAATTCCTTAATTGCACAGGCTCCTTCACAGCTGGAGTCTAAACCCTTACAATCTCTCTTACAAGTCGAGATATTACCTTTACAAGCTCGCCTTTAGGCCGAGCTAAAACCTTTCAAGAGCACAATCCTCTATTGATAGAACTAAAGCTACAGCTTCAGTGCAAGAATTCTAGATTCTTGACAGATCTCAATAAATGAGTTTTGGATTGAAGATCCGAATTGAAAGCTCCTTAAATGAGTTGGATAAGACTAAAATACAAACTCTAATATAGTCTCTCCAAGGAAATAAGAGTTGAATGAGCTAAAGAGAGATTTTGGGAATTTTCTAAGTGTGAGAGTGAGTGAGAATCAATAGCAATGAATGAGTGATCAATAGGAGTTATTACTGTGATCAAGGGTTGTTGTTTGTTCATAAATGAACTCCTTTTATACCATTTGATCCAATAAAGCCGTTATAGGCTCATTAAATGCAATTTGATCTGTTGAAAAATAGCCGTTACAATGATTTTTCTGTTTCAGACAAGATTTCGTCGATGAAGTGGAGTTCCCACTTGAATTCGTCGCTGAATATAGAAGACAGAGTTAAATTCTAAAAAACCCTATAATGACTTCATCGCCGAATTCAAACTAACCAAAGAATTCATCGCCGAAATCAAGAGACAAAATTGAATTTAAAAAATTTTGTCATGACTTCGTCACCAAATTCAATCTACCCAAAGAATTCACCGACGAATTCAGAGTAAGGATCCTAAATTCTATTTTGGATCAGATCAAATGGATGAGATTGATTTCCTAGGTCAATTAGCTATATTTTTATAATGATTTTATGATCATTTAGGGCCTTAAAATGATTTTCAAAAGGTATCATAGGCTCCTATGGTCAATCTATGATTCTTGAGCTTTTCAACTTACCATTCTTTTGAGAACTTTTTGCATAGGACCTATAAACTCTTAAAATAGAAAATAAATACATTTAAATTGTTGAGAGATGATCTTGGCTTGACTTGGGTCTTGTGATTTTGCCTTTTATCTTCAATGGACCCGACTTGGAATATGGTCTTATCTTGAATCTTCATCTTGTATACAATGAGTTTAATTTCCTCTTGGGTAATTTTCATCATTTTTCATGATTGGAATGCTATCAACTTGTGTATTCTAAAATGTTCAAGCACTTAAACAAGATTATTAGTACCAAATAGTTCATTTCATTATTATGTTATTATCAAAATTATTAGAGGTACGCATGGTTATAACCCTAAGGCTATCATTCTTGCCTTACTGGGTGGCATAAAGGCCAGCCATCAGCATTTAATGCTGACAGCTAAAGGCCTACACGTGCTGTAGTCACATGCAAATTTTGAACCATCTCTGTGAGAGATGGTGATCTGGTGTGTGCCATTGCACATACACCTGGGCGATGGACGGTGAGATTTCACTACCCACAGAACCATATAATCCTTGTATATCCGGTCCGTATCAACCGACTTTCCAAGCAGAGTCGAAATGGTCAACTCCTGACGTAGAGGACCCAGTTCGGATAAAAATCCCTTCGCAAAACTAGGCGAGACGAAGGAATGAGTGGATCCCGTGTCGATCAACACTTGTGCTAAACATTCATTTACTAATAACGCGTCTGTGTAATTAAATAACTAACATCAATAGATTTCATGCAATAATACACATCATATATCGGTAACCTATTGTACAACTAAGCAAATATATCACATAACAACAAGCATTCACAACTTGAAAACTTTAGCATTATAGCGTACCTTGCATGACATCGTCTGATGCACGTGCATCCCATTCCGTCAAGGCAAAGACCTAGCCTTGGTTTGCCTTGCGAGGCAATGGTGTGGGCTATGTGGGTTGTGAAGGTCTAGATGCAAAAGCCTGTGAAGACCCCTGCTAAGAACTCTGTCGAATTGGGGGCCTGCTCCCCTGAGGCTGGGCGGGCTGCAACTGCCTACGAGGGTAATCTCTAATCATGTGATTCACATCTCCACAGTGAAAACACACACCCGAAAGTTTGCGACACTCTCTGGTCTTGTGTCTCCGACCACAATAAGGACATTCCTCAAATGATGATGAGGATGTAGGTGGCACATATCGGGTGGCCTGTGAAAAGCGAGGCGCCTGTGTAGCAGTCGGACGAGATGCCTGTGGTACCAAAGGAGGCCTCTGTGACTGCATCGGCCTTGCTGCTTGATATGGGGCTGTCCTAGCCTTCTTCTGAGGTGGCCCTGAGCCACTAGACTGGCCTCGAGTTATCTCTCTCCTCTTGAAGAATTCTTCTCAGCAAGCTTTGCTTTGCTCACTACCTCTCCCCAGGTGCCCACCTAGAACATCGAGCCCCCGTCTCGAATGGAGTCTTTCAGTCCCCTCTCAAACTTTCTGACTCGCATATTTTCTGAAGCAATCAGTTGCGGTGCGAATCGGGACAACTCCATGAATTTTGCCTCGTAATATGCCACAAACATATATCTATGCACTAAGGTGAGAAACTCTACCTCCTTCTGTTCTCTGACAGCCATGTGGAAGTACTGTTTGTAGAAGACATCCAAGAACTACCCCCATGACCACGACTCCCCTGCTCTAGAGGCATCTCTCTGCCTCAGTGTAGTCCTCCACCAATGCTCGACCGCACCTTCTATCACGAAGGTGGCCCAGTCGACCCGCTGCTCATCCATACAGCGAAGTGCTCTAAATATCTTCTCCATCTGTATGATCCATGCCCCTACGATCTTGGGATCAGTAGTGCCAATTAAGGTAGGAGGATTTAGTCTCCTAAATGCCTCAAGTCCTGTGGTGTGATGAACATGAGTGGGTGTAGGCATAGGAGTACTGGCAGCAGTAGGCCTAGCTGCTAGCATTGCCAAGGTCTCTGCTATGAATGCAAAAGCCTGAGCAAAATCGGGTTCTGCATTACTCGATGGAGGAGGGGATGATCCACTACTCCTAGTATGGTATCCACAACCCTGTGAGCCACGTCTCATGACTGTGTCCTGAGAACAATAGCAAAACATGAGTCTAACTCATAAACCATATTTATTTAAGCATTGAAGTTCAACAATATCAAAATTTTATATAAGAATAGAGCATCATACATCACATATACACACCATAGTGTAATGATACACTTGAGGTTAGCTTTGCTAGGGACCTCTTAAAGCTAAGACACTAGATCGGTTGAGTTCCAACCGGTTATGGACTAAGACTAAATAATTAGTCTATACTTGGAATACAGCTCTCTATTTGGACCTAATGCCTTGGTTCAAGCATGGTATCGTATTCTAGTGACCCTAGAGAACCTAATACCTAGGCTTTGATACCACCTCTGTGGTGCCCCAAAATCCACCCTAGGAGTTAGGCCGGAATTTGTGCATGACTAACCTGTCTTACAATCCATCCTGTACAAGAACACTAAGGCATGCCATAGGGAAGTGTAAACAATAAATGTCTTTAACATATAAGACAATATTCCAAGTTTGCACATACATAACAAAAGCAAAGGTGGACATGCCCACCTATCAAAATACAAAATATAACTCACTATTACTCCACTCAGCAATAGTCTGGATAGGGCCACCTATCTAGATCCTTATCCTCATGTGGCTACAATGGGATAGGCGGCTCATTTTCTTCTACGTATTCCTCTTCAACCCATGGCTCTGGGTTGTAGACGTCGAATGAACCTGCTGTCATAAAATGTACGGCTGAGCATGGAATACTCAGCGTGTACAAGCTGCTAGCTAACATTGTTATACAATATTTCATATTATGTGAGCATTGAAGGTAAAATTCATAATTCATGCATTGAACTGAATATAGAATCATAACTCAAAACTTACTTAACATGTGCATGACTTTCAAAACCTTGTCTTAAGAGCTTTCGTAGAAAAAAAAACAAGCCTTATGAGTTCTTTGAACTTTTGAGTTCTTGTGAGTTCTTTGAGCTTGTGATTTCTTGTGAGTTTTTTGAGCTTGTGAGTTCTTGTGAGCAAAAGGTTAGTACCCGAATTTCCCTGGGCTACCAACCTCCTTGATAATCCTTCAAACTCTTGAGTATTTCTTAGAGCATTCCTTATGAGATTTTCTTCCAATATTCTTATGAGCAAGAGGTTAGTACCAGAATTTCCCTGGGCTACCAACCTCTTGAAAATACATCAAACTTATGAGCAAGAGGTTAGCACCCGTAAAACCTTGGGCTGCCAACCTCCTTGACGTTCCATCAATTTGTGTCCACTTTCAAGACCTTAGCTTATGAGAAAGATGTTAGTACCCGAATTTCTCTGGGCTACCAACATCCTTGACCGGCCCGATGTTCGGCATTATCATGCTTGTCGTAAATCACTTGTCTTTGTTCTTGATTGTTTCCATATACTTGTTTTAGAAAACTCGGTTTCATGCATGCATGCTTGTGCTTAGTGCATTGTAAGCATTATCTTGGCATGAAGAGACTTGGAACAATACCATATAGCATTTCCATAGAGTTGAGAGAACTTAAATAGAACGTATATATAGGCATATTAGCAATCGATGATTTGGAGAAAAACCTTAAATCATGCTTTCATAGTCTTAGGTTTTAAATCACATACATGCGTTTTTATCAAACACTTTGCATTCAACATTTCTACAATCCTTTAACTCATATTTTTATAGTCAAGTATTTCATCAAACACCTTGAGTGCATGCATTATGTGTACATTTCCCTTCCCATTTCCATCATACAACAACATCATATTCTATTGCATCCAACTTCGCCTCAACCCATCCATACATCACACACATCCATAACCATTTATTTCCATCTATTCATTTTAGAAAAACTTGGTTGGTTTAAGAAAAGAAAACATTTAAGTCAATCCAACATTCATTCTTCAAAGAAAAAACCTAGGTTTTGGGTCCTAGTTATACTAAGCTAACTAGAAGGGTATAACTTACCTTGCAAGAATAATCTTAGCTTGGATGAATGATTTGACCATGAGCTTGAGACTAGAAAATTGAGATCCAAGCTCCAGGATGAAGATCCAAGCTTGTGGAAGCTTGGGAATGATGAGGATTCGAGCTCCTCCTTTGATCTCACAAGAAACTCTCCTTTGGACCCTAGGTTCTCTCCCTTTTCCTCTGAAAAGATGGTTGTTCTCAAAGTGTAAAACTCTAAATCCCCACAAAAATTGGGTATTTATAGGTTGGGGGTGAAAAATCACGCTTATACCCTTTAAAATCCTTTTTCTGCCATCCCTACGAAGAATTCACGCGACGACCGTGGGTTTTCTAGTTGTCGATGAGTGGGTTATATTCGTTGATGAGTGGAATTTTTGAGCATTCTATTCGCCTCACTCGTCGACGGTTTCATGGCACTAGACGACGAGTGGTTACTTTGACTGGCTTGAGTTTTCTACATTGGTATTTCAACCATAACTTTTGATTCACTTATCGGATTTTAATGATTCAACTTGCTTGGACTCGTCCTCCAAAGGGAAATAATTTTGTGTCTAATGGAAAAATCTTAATTCTAAGTTTTTAATTACCTAAATGGGCTCTAAAGCTGCCGACGGTCTGAAAAATGGATTTCAGCAGCCCAGATTTTCAGTCAACCCTTTTTCAGAAATCCAACGTTTCAACGGTGACAAAACTAGAGCTCTAAAGTTTAGGAAAATGTTAAGACATAACCCTTTTTGACACTTTGATATTTTCATACTCGTACTCCTCCCCAAAACACTCATAAACTTACAAAAATATCTTTTGAGTCTTAACACTATAACCATACTAAGCCGTCGAGATCCGGGGGTTCTACAAAAAACCTCAAAAGGGTTTACCAGGTGAAAAAAATGAGAAAATGGAAATTGAGATCACTTGAGTGGGGTGCGATCAATTGTAGTAAGGGAAAGTCTGAAAAATCATCAGGTGAAGTTGCGTTGTCGCAGTGGTGTGCATCGATCGCATACAGTCGAAATCTGATAGAAGTATCCGGTCAATGTGTGACCGATCACGTCCAGGTACTATCGATCGCACTGTATCTACCTCGATCGCAGTCGTGTGCTGAGTTTCGTAATAGAAGGGTTATGGGGGGTTTTAGGCTGGACTAAACCTAAGGGAGATTTTTGGAGGAGAAGAGGAAGAGCTAGGTTGCAAGAGGTTTTCATTGGAATCAAGGTGTAGCTCAATTTCCTCAAGGCTGATGTCCTTTCTCCAAAGCTTGGATCTTCTTCCTATCATGGATTTCCCACTTGAAGCTATGGATTTCACTTCCACAAGAGTTCTAAGCATTCCCAGGTCGAGACATTCTACTAATCTTCCCTTGCTATAATCCATTGATATGTATTTCCATATGTATTCTTTTTGGTGAAAATCAGATTTAACCATGTTTTGTGATTAAATAAAGCGTAGAGCCTTACTATTGTAGACTATATGACTAGAGTACAACCAGGTATAAGGATCTTTTTTTTGTCAATGTCAAGCTTTGATGCGGTAGTTTGATACATGTATGGTATCGAGCCTAATGCATCTAACCTTGTATGTGTATACAAGTAAAAAGCATGAATTGAAAGCGAGGTTTATGGCCTCATATGGGAGCTACTTGCTACTAGCCATCCTTGTTAGGATTCATCTAAAAAAAGAAGATTCAAGTATGTGTTTGTGGTGTATAGAGTGCAGATACACTCTGTCATCCTACCGTGTATGATTTCAAGTACTGAGGCATGATTTTTTAAGTACACGGGTCCCCTTTCACCA
>JABCRI010000376.1:0-39001 GCA_015143295.1 Tetracentron sinense | reverse complement strand
TTTGATTTCTTTTTTGAGGCTAGAAGACTGTTCTGAGTTCTTTCTTTGGCGTCTTCTGAATGTCTCTAGCTGACTTTTGAATTCTCCAAAGCTCTAGCTTGGGGTCTTATTTATAGACTTTTTAGAGTAAGAAAAAGGAGCTAAAGTCCACTCATTTAGTGGTTAAGAGACTTGAGAGATTTTTGAAAGCCTCAACCATTTAACGATAAGATTCCAAGGTCCCCTTTATTTAGGGTGTAAGGGACTTAGGAGATTTGCGATGGGCCCACCCATCTTTGGGTATTTAGGTTTTTTTTTTTTGGTTTGGGTTTTTTTTTTTTTTGGTTTTTTTTTGGGGGGTTTTTTGGGTTTTTTTTTTGTTGTTGGGTTTTTGGTTGGGTCGGTTGTTTTGGGGTTTTTTTTGTTTTTTTGAGTTTTGCGGGTACAATCAGATTTTATGTATTGATGGCTCGACACATGGATACAAGTGATGGGACCCATTTTATTTGACTTAGGTTTTGAGTTTATGGGCTTTCTACTTCGTGCCCAGACCCGAGCCGTAAGAGGCTCATGTCTTGTCATTAGGCCCAATTTAAATGTATAGGGCTTTTTAATGATTTTAGGCTCTTTATATAATTTTACCAGAGTGTAAGGACCTTTGCGTAAAATTAATAAATTTTAGGGTTCTACAAATTGCCCTTTCAAGGGTTTAGTGATGGAACCTATGAGTGACATTAGCGTAACCCTTGATTTAGTGTTTGATTTGGATTTAATTTTGTTTGGAGTTTATCTTGATTGGGGTTAAACACGAATCCTACTCCTAATGGGATAAGGAGACAAGTTACCTCCCCTTACAAATAGGAAGAGAACGACATTAGTGCACCCATGTTTATTTGTGCAGGTTTGGATTTTAGACATTCGAGTGCCGAAAGGCCCGAAACGGCCTGGACTAAGTCGGCGATGCCACTGTGCGGTTTCCGTATGCTGGAGACAACAGTTTTGCTGCTAATGGGTTTTTTTTTTTTTTTGTTTTTGAAAGTTTAACGATTTGAAGGTAATCTAATGGATCGAAAGTCAAGAATGTAATGATTGATTTGTTTTTTTAATTTTTTTATTAAAATAATGATGATGATTGATTTGATGTTTAGAAAAGGTAATGATTAATTTGTTTTTTTAATGTTTTTATTTGATTTAATTTTAATTAAATTTTTTAAAATTGATTTGTTGATATATTTTTTTTTTAACCAATGGGTTTTAGGATAGTACGTGAGATTTTTTTTTTAAATTGGTTTTTTAAAAAAAAAAAAAAAAAAAGTACTGGTGGAGGTGGGTAGCCTGGGAGTCGCAGTTTTTTTTTTTTTTAATTTTAATTTTTTTTAATGTTCGTGTGAGTACTTTTTTTTTTTTTTGTGTGTGTGTTGATTGTTAATTTTAATTTGATTTGATTTTTTATCTTTTATTTTTTGTACTTTTTTTTTTTAGTGGTGGTGTATTGTTTTGTGCGTGCTCTAGTCAGTTGATGATTTATATTTTATTTATTAATGGATTTAAAAGTTGTGATTTTTTTTTTTTTTTTAAATTTTAAATTTGTGTGTTTTGTGTTCAACTTTTTTTTTTTCTATATATATTTTTTTTGAATGGTTTTTTGATTTGTTGTAGTGTAAAGTTTGTAGAAAATTTGGAGATTTTGATGAACTTCCCTGTTTTCTGTCTTTGTTTTGCAGTGAAACGTCTTTTGTCGATGCCTCCTAGGATATTGACCATAGGGTTATTGATGAACGTCTTCTTCGAGATAGATGGACAACTGTTGCTGACGATCTAATCCGGAGTGGGACTTTAATTTGTTTTCTGAACATGTGAGTAAAATCACAGTCCCGAGATGGCATGCTGGAAGCTACAATTTATTGAACACCAGATGAAGACCGACTCGTGGAAGACTCTAACTCCACTAAGCCGCGAGGACCTGTTTGCACTTCTTTCTTGTGATCTTGAGATCCGGAGGACCTGACTGTACATTCCTGTAATCTTGAAGCCGCGAGGACCCTATTGGAGAAACCCTTACTGTAACCTTGAATATAGACGGACCTGTTGGACGAGACCCTTGTTGCAATCTTGAAGATACACGGACCTGCTGGACGAGACCCTTGCTGCAATCTTGAAAATACACGGACCTGCTGGACGAGACCCTTGCTGCAATTTATCGAACACCAGATCGTGGCGGCCCGTGGAAGGCTCACGACGTGACATTCGAGGAAACTTTGGACCTGTCGATCTTTCAACCCGTCAAGGAATGCTTTTTCGCTTGCGGACATTATTTAAGAAGTTTGCGGTGATGCTGAGGATCCAGATCAAAGCGGGACTTTGATTCATTTTTGCGAATAAAAATCATAGTCCCGAGATAGAGTGCTGAAGAGCTGCTGAGAAAGAGAGTTGTTTCTGCTTTGCTGATATTGCAGTGGAGTATCAATCCAACGAAGAACTTGTGCAATTTCCAGTATCCAACCCCTTTGATGGGTCATGTGAACGTTGAGGGTGTTGCTGAGAAGGAGAATGGTCTTTGTTTTCCATGATGTTGTTGGCATCAGGGACATGATAGACAACCTCTAGAGGTTGAGCAAATACAAAGACTTGTTCGTCATCCAAATGCTAGGAGTACGACATCTTGTAGCGCACCAGAAGCAATCAACTCCATACCCATGAAAGGTATTGTTTCTCATATATATTTTTTTTTGGTAGCTGAACCTGAGGTAACTTTACAGGCTGCCTACGTACCCGTTGTGGGATCAAGCTTTAACGTAGTTCGATTTTTTTTTTTTATTGTGCTCTAAGTTTTGCTTAGATTGTCCTTTTAGATTTTCAGTCTAGCGAGCAAAAGTCATTGAACCTTTTACAATTTTGGTTGTATAAGCCAAGAGTGACATGCATTTTAAACTCATACGTCAAGTAGCTTTGTGGACACTTTAGGCTCGTATCAAGGAGCGTTGTGGACACTTTAGGCTCATATCGAGGAGTATTGTTCTATCATGGATAGTATTGCTTGAGGAACTTGCCGTTGATAGGACCAAGATGAACTCCATCGGGTGTTGAAAGAAGGTAAGCGCCGTTGGTGTAGACTTCTCTTACCACATGCGGTCCATCCCACTTTGGATCAAATTTCTCTCCAGACCGATGTGAAAGAATGATGGGCCTTCGAACTGCAAATACTAAGTCACCTATTTGGAAGGAGCGAGGTCGAACTTTCTTGTTAAAAGCTCGAGACAAGCGAGCTTGATAACACTCGAGGCGTTGTTGCGCTTCTAACCTCTTTTCGTCCAAAGCTTCGAGTTCAGCAAGACGTAGCTTTGTATTGTCATCACCTGTGAGGCCTTCTTGGATCGCAATCCATAGTGACGGAATTTGGCGTTCCAATGGAAGTATTGCTTCGACTCCATAGACAAGCGAGTAAGGTGTGACTTGTGTAGGAGTGCGGTATGAAGTCCGGTATGCCCAAAGTGTTTCACCAATCCGTTCATGCCAATCCTTTTTCGACTTGGAAACAACCTTCTCAAGGAGCTTGCAAAGAGTTTTATTGAAAGCTTCTGCGAGTCCGTTTGCTGGCGCATTGTACATTGTAGAGCATTTTTGTTTGATTTCGAACTTTGCACAAAATTGATCCATCAAGGCATTCTTGAATGGTTTTCCGTTATCCGTTACTATGTAACGGGGGACCCCATAGTGGAAGACAATATTATTTTTGATGAAGTCTACAACCGTTTCTTTCTTGACTTCTTTGAGAGAGATTGCTTCTGCCCATTTGGAGAAATAGTCTGTCGCAGCAAGAATGTAGAGGTGTTGTTTAGAAGATTTTGGGAGTGGCCCAACAACATCAAGTCCCCAATTGTCAAAGGGCCAAGATGCTACTGTTGGGTGAAGCGGCTCGGGTGGTTGGTGAATGAAGTCTCCATGGATTTGACATGCATGACATCTTTTGGCAAACTCAAGCGAGTCTTTCACCATGGTTGGCCAATAATAACTCATTCTCTTTAGGCGATCATGCAACTTTGGTCCTGACTGATGAGCACCACAGATACCTGAATGAGTTTCTTCAAGGGCCTCTTTAGCTTTATCATTTCCAAGACATCTCATCAAGATGTCATTGAAAGAACGACGATACAGCTCATTGTTGAAGTATAGGAATCGGGGCGCACGACGACGAATTTCAGTCTTGTGCTTGAGATCATTCGGCAATTTTCCATATTGAAGGTATTCAATGAGAGGTTGTCTCCAGTCTTCAACCTCAATCTCGAACACTTCAATGAAATTTGTTGCTTGTTGAGCGATGTCATGGTGGATCAAGTGAGGGATGACCCATCTCTGACAGACAGAAACCGTCGTCACTTCTTCTTCAAGTACAGCTAAAGCTGCTGCAAGGTTGGCCAAAGCATCAGCTTGTTTATTCTCATTTCTTGACACATGCAACATAGTGATGTCTTCGAATTGACTTATGAGCTCAGCAGCATAAAGATAGTAGGGGATTAGATTAGGCTTGAGGACGTCGTACTCTGTCAAGAGCTGGTTGATGACGAGCTTTGAATCTCCACACACATTGAGTTGGTACAACTGCATGTCTCGGGCTAGTTCCAATTCAATTATGAGGGATTGATATTCGGCCACATTGTTTGAACATAACTCTGCCAACGTGAAGGCGAATGGAAGAACTTCATCTTGTGGAGTTACAAAGACGACTCCTGCTCCTGCTGCATTCTTTCTTGCAGCACAATCAAAAAACATCTTCCATGATGGAATTACATCAGTGTAGAAGATCTCTTCATCGGGCAAGTCTTGAGATAATTCCTAATCAGCTGGGATTGGATGATCTGCGAGGAAGTCAGCTACCGCTTGTCATTTTACTGCCTTCTGAGGGATGTAAACGATCTCAAATTCTGACAGGAGAAGTGCCCATTTGGCGAGCCTTCCTGATAGAACCGGTTTCGTCATTATGTATTTGAGTGGATCGGCGTGAGAGATAAGTCGGACTGTGTATGACAGCATATAGTGCCTCAACTTCTTTGTAACAAAGATAAGAGCAAGACATCTTCTCAATGGGTGAATAGTTCAATTCTACCCCCACCAGAGTTCGGCTCAGGTAGTAGAGCGCATTTTCTTTGCCATCATGATTCTCTTGTGCCAATAATTCCCCTAATGACTGCTCCTGAGCACCGGTGTAAAGAATCAGTGGTTTGTTGGGGATAGGCGCTGCTAAAACCGGTGCTTTGAGGAGATACTCTTTGATGCTTTCGAAAGCTTTCTTACAAGCATCATCCCATTTGAACAATGCATCTTTCTTCATCAACTTGTTAAAGGGGTGACACCGCCCTGCTAGGTTTGAGATGAACCTCCGGATGTAAGCGAGACGACCTTGGAGGCCTTTAAGCTCGTGGATATTCTTAGGTTCTGGCATATTGTGGATAACATTGATTTTGGCTTGGTCAATCTCAATACCGTGATGTCGGACAACAAACCCGAGGAATTTGCCTGAAGTGACCCCAAATGCACACTTTAAAGGGTTCATCTTTAATTGGTAGCTTCGAAGTCTGATGAAAATGTCACGAAGGTCTTGAAGATGATCCGCTCTCCTTTTTGATTTTACCACCAAGTCATCGACGTAGCATTCAACCTTTGTGTGCAAGACATCATCAAAAATCTTTTGCATAGCACGTTGATAAGTGGCACCAGCATTTTTTAGTCCAAACGACATCACTTTATAGCAATAAATTTCATTTGGTGTACGAAAGGCTGTGAGTTCTTCATCCTTTGGATCTATACGAATTTGGTTATAACCAGATGAACCATCCATAAAGGATAAGACTTCGTGTCCTGTTGTAGCATCGACCATGAGCTCCGTAATTGGCAATAGAAAGTCATCTTTTGGACATGCATTATTCAGGTCGCGAAAATCTACGCATACTCGGATTTGTCCATTCTTCTTCTTGACTGGGACAATATTTGCAATCCAACTTGGATACTTCACTTCTCGGATGAAATCAGCTTCGATCAGCTTGTTGACTTCAGCTTCGATCTGTGGAACCAGTTCAGGCCGATAGCGACGCTGCGCTTGCTTGATGGGGCGAACGCCATGTTTGATAGCTAGGTGATGGATTGCTACTTTGGGATCAAGCCCGGGCATATCCTTATAATTCCATGCAAAAACGTCTTTGTATTCTTGCAGTAGCTTGAAGTAATTAGCTTCTTCCTCGGGACTTAAGAGTGCACTGACAAAGATAGGGCGCAGTTCTTCTTTTGTACCAAGGTTTAATTGTTTGAGTTCGTCGACAGTAGCTTGCCCCCCTTCTTCGAAGACTGGAGGAGCACTTTCTAGTTCATCGTTTGAAGATGATGACTCTTCTTCGACAAGCTCTTGGATGGTAATGTGATTGACGGTGACAACATCTTCGGTCTCACTCATCTCAATTTAATTTGTTCGAGATTGTTTTCCTTGGTTAGTGGAGATGATAATGCGTCGCTTTACTGTCAAAGCATCTATTGTTGAGACTTCCAAATTGCTTGTCGTTTCATTTGCGATGGAATTACACTTTGTGGGTCACCAATATCTTTACGACTGGCATGCCTTTTCTCATGTCTACGTCGTCTTTTGGACTTGTTCAGAGGAGCAGGTTCGTCTTCTTTTCCTTGTGCTCCCAAGCGGGTGAGTGCAGACTCACGCCGTTGGAGATCTTGAGAGTTTAAGGTTGTATCACTTTGTGCTATTCCTAAACGTTCAAAGACCGAAGTACCTTGTATTGGTGGGGCAAGTCGATCAAAGACAGATGTACGAGCTGAGGGGACTTTGTTTTCACAATCGTCGGTTACTTGCACTGTAATGTGTTGAGTAGAAACTTTCTCCTTTACTGAGATTTTGATTGGTGTTTGAGCTGTAGAGCCAACTCCTTGACGGTTGATAATGAACTTTTCTTATTTTTCGAATGAGTTGGGCCTGCGCCTTTGTGAGACCATGATTTGGTCAAGAGGTTAAAGCTCGCCTAAACGTATGGGCTCACCTTTTCAGTATCCAGCTGCTTCGAAGAGCTTTTCTGTCTTAGCTCCGTATCAACCCTCTGAATTTTCTTGGGTTGAGATGCCTTCCTCTTCTTCAAACTTTATTGTAGATGCGACAAATCCTACAATTGGTGGCTTTATAATTGTGGATTTGACGAGCGGTGCTACTGGAAGAACTAACTCATCTTGCAAAGTGTTTAGGTTGGCTTTCGAAAAAGAAGAGTTGGTCTCTTTAGTCATCGCCACAAAAGGGAGTTGTCCCGACTTTCGGCGTGATTGCGGAATGTATTGAAGCACTGAGATTGGATTGGAGATATTGGTAGAGTTCTTCGTTGACTTGTTCGTTTCCTCTCCTTTTGATACTTTTTGAGCTTTCTCATCCTTTTGGGACTTGGGGGATGAAAGAATTTCAGCTTCTTTTCCTTTGTTGATGTCGAGTCTGCTAGAAGATGGTACCGAAGTTGGAAGTGCTTCCGAGAGGACTTCAGTCTCCGTGTAGAACTTAGCATTAGCAAAGTGTGTTTCAGTCTTCTCAAAAGGTCGACTCTCAGCAACAATCTTTCTCTGCATACCATCCTTGTAATACTTGAAGCATTGATGCCATGTAGATGGAACCACACCTGTCTCGTGTAACCAAGGACGTCCAAGCAGTAAGTGGTATGATGTCTTGCAATCAATGACATGGAAGAGTACTTCGAACTCCAAGTCTTCGATTGTGAGCTTTAAGCGGACTATTCCGATGGCTCTCTGTCCCCCTTGGTTAAAGCCTTGGATCACCAGCTGCTTCGACTCAATTGATCTGGAGAGATGCCAACTTTTCTCATCGTGCGGATGGGCATGATATTGACAGCAGACCCACAGTCAAGAAGAATGCGCTGAATTTTGTGTTCTTTAATGGACCCTGTGACATACAGCGGCCTATTATGAGGATGAGAACCAAGTTGTAGGTCTTCGTCGTCGAAGGTGATGGTGGCCATGCAAGAGGCACATGTCTCCGATTTCCTTTGAACCCAGTCTTTTTCCTTGTACTTGTCGGGATTAGTTAAGGCTTGAGCGAGGCTGAGCCGAGTCTTTTCCGGTAGTTGTAGGGCCTCAAAAA
Organism: Tetracentron sinense; assembly: GCA_015143295.1. Lineage (NCBI taxonomy): Eukaryota > Viridiplantae > Streptophyta > Magnoliopsida > Trochodendrales > Trochodendraceae > Tetracentron > Tetracentron sinense. The sequence continues at coordinate 30,888 of JABCRI010000376.1, read as the reverse complement.
GACTCAAGTGTATTGATGTCTCTTCAATGTCAGATGCATCATCTTCTCCTTTGGGATGCTCCTCTTCATGAATTGAAGGAGATGATTGGTTGGTAGGTACATCGTTCACTTCTTCTTTCGATGTGTCTGACTCGACTTGGTAACATGCGACAGAGTAGGCCGGCTCTCGTTGCTGTTTTTGGAGAAACCACTTTGGTATGAAGTCGCCAAATGTGATTGCCAAAGGAGGAAACTGCTGAAAAATCTCTTCAGGATCAGCAGGAGGCACTTTGAATGCTTTTTTCTTCACTACCTTCTTCTTCTTCTTTGACTTGATGCTTGGACGAGTCTTTCTTTTGGTCCGTTTTGCTCTTTGATGAAAAAGAGGTGGTAGATATTGCACACGTCGTCGCCGTCGTGTAACCAATGTCCAACCGTCATCATCGATGAGAGAAGATTCTTCTGTTGACTCTCGTTCAATTTTTGTAAGGAGACATCGTTGTTGCTGATGTAGCTGAGACAATGAAATTTGCCATTGACTGGATGCTATCACTGATATTGAATGGGGGATACCAAAGCCAAGAGTTCTGGCTGTGACTTGTTTCAAATTTTGTGGTGGCCATGGTGCTTTTATTGCTTGAGGAGACAACATTGTTACAGATGATGAAGGTGGAATCAAACTGGGGTTGAAAGACCTGAAGGCAACACTCGTCATATTCGAGGCTGCCACATCATTGACAGAGTCAAGTTCAATCTTTCCTTGTCGAGCTAGGTCCATAATCTTCTCTTTGAGGACGAAACATTTTCCAACCGGATGGCTAATCAGTTGGTGGTATTGACAATATTTTGGGTCATCAACGCGACTCGCTTCCTCTGGACGTTTAGAGGTTGGCAATTCAATCAACTTTAGACTTAGCAGTTGATCGAGCATGCCAGATACCTCAGAGTCTGGAAAAGGATATTCTTTTGCCTCGAGCTCCTTGAGCGTCATCCTGCCTTGCCCTCTTTCTTGAGATGTGCCTGCCTTCGACGGTTCCTGCTTCTTTTGGCTCGAGATCTTGACCGGCTTGGTGGTAGTAGTGGTGATCATAGCCTCCTTAGTTTTGGTGGGTTTGGATGTGTTCCACTGCTTCTTCTCCGACTTGAAAGAATCGATCGGTCGTGGATCTCCATGTGCGGCTATACTGAGCTCCATGTCATGAGCCCGTGTAGCTAATTCTTCAAAAGAACGAGACTTAATCCCTTTGAGGATGTAAAGAAGCCCCCAGTACATCCCTTGGATGCACATCTCAATAGCAGATGGTTCAGAAAGACGATCCTTGCAGTTAAGAGCAAGATTCCTCCACTTGTCGATGTAGTCAATAACAGGTTCATCTTTCACTTGTCGTACAGCGACAAGCTCCACCATGCTCACTGTCCTTCTGGTGCTGTAGAAGCGGTTGAGAAACTCGCGCTCCAGTTGATCCCAACTGTCAATGGAACCAGACTCTAGATCGGTATACCAGTCGAACGCATTCCCTTTGAGGGAGTGAACGAACTGTTTCACCATGAAGTCTCCGTACGTGCCGGCATTATTGCAAGTCTCGATAAAGTGAGCAACGTGTTGTTTTGGATTGCCTTTTCCATCGAACTGTTGAAACTTTGGCGGTTGGTATCCTGTCGAGAAGCACATTTGCTCAATGCGTTGAGAGTATGGCTTGGCATAGACCAAGGAAGATTGTGACGCACCCCCGTACTGAGCACAAATGGTTGTAAGCACCCTATTTTTGCACCCCCTATCCCTCTTCCCACTTCTTCAAATGCTCCAAGGTTTACCCAAGCCCAAGCCCATTTGGCCAAACTTGTACCCAAACAACTCAATCAAGCCCAATTACTTAATTCCATTACCCAAGCCCAAGTAGCCAAGCCTAATTACCCAATTGTCTTAGGCAAAACTCAATTGCTTTAGTGAAAGCCTAATTACCATAGCCCAAGCCCAATTGTCATAGTTAAAGTCCAATAACCATAACCCATGACCCATCTACTAACAACCCATGATCCATAAGGTCTAGTCCACATACCCACATCCATTCAACCCATATCCAAGACCCACTAACTCAAGTCCACTTTTCACTTTCCTACAAAAGACCTTTTATTTTTTCTTCAAACCCCAAATAGCCCCATTTTTATGTTTACACACCTTTTTGACCACTCAATCATCTCTCACCAAGTACACACCTTTTTGACTAACCAATCACCTCCCATACTCCCTTACACCTCTTACAACTCATTCTTACACCTCTTACAAAATAATTAATTCTCTTACACTCCTTTTGACCACCCAATCACTTCTCATCAAGTACATACCTTTTTGATTACCCAATCACCAACCACATCAATTTTGACCAACCAATTACCTCCCTTCTTCTCACCCAACCCTCTATCAATCACCAAATTGCCACAACCCCTTGAAACCTCTATAAATACAAGACTCTCACAAGCCATTTCTTCCACCTCCAAAATCCCAAGTGGAAACCCTAGCTCTTCCTCCTCTCACCCCTTTTATTTCTTTTTAGCCTTGAAGAAAGTTAGAAGAAGCCAAAGTTTAGAGTGTGTAGAGAATTCTAGGAGTAAAAGCCTAGAGTTCTTCACTAACTCTCTTCCTTTGTGGACTCTAAAAACTCATCACCTCTTGGAGCATTGGAGAAGTAGTGTTGGAGGAGTAGGCACTCTTCCTTTTATTCTTTATCTTTTTCTTTAGTTCATATCTTTTTTTTTATTTGTAGTCCTCTTCTAGAATAATTTGGAAAGACATTTCTTTTCTCAAGTTTAGTTGGGTCTCTCTACACCAATCTAATGGTGTAGAGGGACCCCACCTCAAAAGAAAGGAGATGTCTTATTTTTTTCTCTCATGTAAATATTTCTTTCTTTCATATGTACCCACTAGTGTGGATATGGGTAGGCCCATAGAGAGTGGAAGCTAAAGCTATACCTCTCTTTTTTATTTTGTTTCTTCATTTTGATTCTAGTCCTTCTTCTAGAATCATTTGGGAAACTCATCATCACTCAAATTTTCATAGTTGAATCTTATTACATCATTCATAATGGTGTAAAGGGATTACATTAGAGAGGAGATGATGAGTTTTCATTTTCTTCACTTGTCACTTTTTCATTTCTTTCTTTTTTTCTTCATGTTCTATTTTGAATGGATAAATGATGACTTAAGGACCTAAGGACTTAAAGAGGACTTTATCCAAAATGCCTCATATCAAAGACAATGGTATTTGATTTATTATCAACACCAATCCAACAAAATAGGTGTTGGCAATAGACCATTTACTATTCACAATGCACACCCCTCTTTATGTCCTAAATATAATCTTTTAGCCTAACTTTTCCTTAGTCTTTCTCTTGAATTAAATTTGACTTTAGTTAAGTTTGCCAAAATCTCACCTATATGAAAATCCAAAAAAAAAGAACATGATAAAATCTCAAAATACCAAAAACATTACAAAATCTCAAAATACCAAAAAAATCTAAAAATACCAAAAGACCAAAAACATGCTTGCTAGATCTTGGTTAGCCTACTCAACCATGGTTAACACCCTTCTAACCGCGGTTAGACCTAGAACTTGCACTTGACCAACCCGGTCAACTAAACCCTAGCCCCTAGGCTAGACCATTGACCACCTTATACACACACACACGCACCCTTAGCCTTGGCACGGGCTCATGTGCCAGAACTACGCTCGGTCTGATCTCACCCCAATGTGAGTACGTAGGCAACCCAACCCGGGTTCGACCCTAGCCCATCTAGCTTTCTTTCTTTCTTGGATTAGCATTTGATTAAACATTTAGACATTTTAATTAATATTGAGATTAAATTTGGCTTAAATTTAGGGAGTAGGTAACCATTGCAAAATGGGGGTCTTGGGGTGCCTAACACCTTCCCCATGACTTAATCGAACCGCTTACCCTAACTCTAATAAATCATTTGCCTTATCCAAATCAATCCGGGACCTATCCCTAAGAATGAATAGGTGGCGACTCTTAGTCAAACCACAAATGTGAAAGTGGGTAGAAAAATCCATGCTCACAGCTCTGGCGACTCTGCTGGGGACGAGTTCAAGCCAAAACCTAAATCTAAGCCAAATTAATCTCAACATTAATTAAAATGCCTAAGTCTTTAATTGAATGCTAATTTTTTATATCTCTTGGATGATTCTTGTACAGTGCATTTGCATACATAGCATAGTAGTGTAATCAACCCAATACCCATTAGACAGGCTTATTACGCTCACGACTGCTGGATGACTATCCTCAGTGACAGGGGCTTAACAGTCTTGGAGGTCCGCGGAACTTTGCCTGTTGGGTGACTATCCTCAGGAAACGGTTCTGAACGCTCCCGCTTACACCAATCGTCCCTTTTTAGGGAGTCGCATATACGGTGTTAAGTGACCCCCATCTTTTAGGAACACCTTGCATTACCCCTGCATGCATACATATAGACTAGGCTAGGTATAGCTTACAAGCAGCCCACCCGGAGGTATATGCTAAAGCCTAACCTGCTTGTACCCTATACCTGTCCCCCAACCATGGTTGAATATCAGGGTACTCTGTCCAGATAAACACCCATCCAGGGGGCATGTACTGAGCCTTTTGTTATGCTTGTAATAAAATACTCCTACCCTGTCTCCAGACATACATGTGAGGTTCAAATCCTAAGTTGTAATGGGAGAATCAATTCACCTATCTCAACTTTAGCTCAGTAGGCCCTGGCTACCAGCAACCCAGGTTAGCAGAACGGAGTTCTCTCCGCCTACCCTATTGGGCTACACCTGTCGTGTCATACCCTGTCCAATACAAAAAAAAAAAAAATCACCAAATCAAAAAATTCAAAAAAACAAAAAAACAAAAAAAAAAAACAAAAAAATTCCCTCTTGCATATCATTCCAACTCCAGACCAGGGGCATTGCCCCTGTGTCAACTAGACAAGTTATTTGCATGCATTCCGACTTTCTCCTGCATGATATTCCAATTGTCAGACTAGGGGCATTGCCCCTGTGTCAGCTAGACAATTAGGTCATTTTGCATATACTCTAACTTTCTCCTGCATGCTAACTCAATTTCCAGACTAGGGGCATTGTCCCCAGGTCATCTAGACTATTAAGTCGTTTGCATGCCCTTGCTCTCCCATCTATTCAAACTCTCATTCTATATCTCCCATCTTTTCAGGAGCATACCCTGAGCCGAGCACGGATCTGAAAAGCAAGATACTTGATACGACATGGACCCTCAAGATGGACAAGAGACTGACCCGGATACCCCGAGATCACAATCTCAGGTTCCGGATTTCGAAGCAAGACTAGCTGAGAATGCCCGGAGTATTGAAAATTTGACAAACATCGTCCAGGATTTTATGCGGGCGGTGACTCATGCCCTCTCTTCCTCAAATTCTCGACCGGCCGATGTGTTAGGTCCATCACAAGTTAATTCACCACATGTCACCAACCATATCCCACCGCCTGTTATCAACACCCCACTACCTGTTCAACCTCCACAACTGCATACCCTCAATATCCCCCCACCACCCGTCCAACCACAACCCGACTTCACTTTCGGCATACCACCTCCACCTGTTCAACCACAACCTATACCCCACATCACACCCCCCATCATTGACCAGTTTGAGGAGGAGGAAACTAGAGCTGGTGCTGAACCCCATACCGGGTCCGCTCATATATCTTCCAGTTCAGCCCAGATCCCTGATGCCTACAGAGAAAGAATTGAGAAGTTAGAAGAGCTAGTCAAGACATCTCAGGGAACCCGTAAATCAAATGATTTCAAGGACATGTGCATGCACCCAGGGATTCAACTGCCCCGCGATTTTAAGATACCCGACTTTGAGAAGTATAATGGGAAGGGTTGTCCCGAAATGCATTTAAGGGTTTACCGTGGAGAACTGTTCCAGTTGGAACATGATGACAAGTTATTGGTGCAACTGTTTCAGAAAAGCTTGAAAGGGGCAGCCCTACAATGGTTCACTAAGGTGGATCCAAACAAAGTCAGAACTTGGGAGGGTCTCTGTGAGACATTTTTGGCCAAGTACTCCTATAACGTCGATCTAGTCCCGCAGAGGATAGATTTGGAAAAGATGTCCCAGAGGGATAACGAAACCTTCATTGAATACTCTGTTCGGTGGAGAGAAATGGCCGGAAAAATGAGCACCCATTTACCCGAGGAGGAGCAAGTGACCACTTTCCTCCGTACTCTTAAGCATCCACTTAAGACACTCCTGGCCGCACAACCGATCTCTGACTTCAGTACTATGGCCAAATGTGGTGCCCGGATTGAAGCAACAATGGATGACATAGGGGCATTCGATATGTTCCAGGGTTCGAAAGGTGCATCCTCTTCTCGTGCTCCCTTACCTCCGAGAAAGGATAACAGAAGAAGAGAAAATGATGGACAAATGGTTGCAGCCATACGAGTCCCTAACTTGCCCCAACAACCTCGGCAGCCTCAGCAAGCTCAACAAAACCAGGGAAAACTCCTCTCCCACCAAATGACATTTGAACAAAGGAAAAATCGGGCGTTCACACCGATCCCGTATTCTTTGTCGGCACTCCTCCCATTTCTGTTGGGCAAGAAGCTTATTACACTGAAGGAGCCTCAGCCTCCACCAGTTCACCTTCCAAAGGGATACAGGCCGGAGCAGCATTGTGGATATCATCAATCACCGGGGCATCCTACAGATCAGTGCTATGACCTAAGGCATGCTGTCCAGGACCTATTAGAGACAGAAGCAATTTGCTTTGCACCAGGGAACACCGACATCACCCAAGTCCCTCTGCCTAATCATGCTACTCCTGGGAATTAAGGCGCATCAGCCGGAAGCCCTTACAGTCGAATTTTGAGCAAACTCTATGTTTGTCGTGTCTCTGCTTCATTTTATTATCAATGTCTTGCAGTCGGCCTGTCGGCCAGTGTCAGTCCTGTCGTCCTGTTCAAGTCAGTCAAGTGGCCTGTGGCCTTTTGCGTCATTTTGCTTTACATCGAGTCTGTTCACCCTTTTATGCAATTTAATGAAATGACACTTTTAAATCAAATTTCTATTGTGCTCTGAGATGCTTAATTGGGAACTGAACTAGTTTCTAATGCCCATAAGGGACAATTTGATAATGGAAAGTGATCTTTCAGCGAAAGGCGTAATGTTCAATTCAACAAGTACTCCTCCAACATTGAACGAATTAAGACAAGAGTAATACAGGGGCAACGAAGACCTCTTTGAGCCGTCAAATCCCAACCAACTAAAATGAGGACGATGCAATGAACGTACATGCTCTTGACCAATTAAGGAAATGATAAGAGGCCATCTTTTGATAAACCTCACTATACCTCGCTTACCTATGCTATATATATCCGCTAGTTAGACCTTTGAGCCTAATAGCCTTTCTTTCAAAACCCACACATGGGCACCCCGTGAAAGTCAAAAGAACAATGCAAGAGAAACAACCAGCAAAGAACAACAACAGAGTGGCTTTTAACCGAACTACGTCATGACCTGATCCCTATTTGGGTACGTAGGCAGCCTGAAATCAGGTTCGGTCATAACACAGCAAATGCCAACAATACAAGGCAATCATGTACAAAAAAAAACAAACAAAAAAAAAGTACTTGGTCAACAGCGAAGCAAAGCTTCACCAAAGGACAAGGCATACAGAAGCTGGTTCCACCCCGACACTGAACAAGTATCATAGAGTGCCCTACCCTTGCTGAAACTGTAAATTTGAACCATATCTCGTTTCTAGCCAAACCACGTTTCGTCCTAAACATTAAGCCCTCATTGATCTTTGAAAGGAATTGAGCATAAACGTTCAAAAGCATTCGTCCTCATTGTTCGACAGGCGATGATGAGAGAAGACTAGAGAATTATCAGAGAAAGGCTCAAGAACAGATGAGAAGATGCAAAGCTTGTATACCTAGTCCTGGAGAAAATCCAAAAAGGTCCAGGGGCAAAAAAGGGACAAAAATCAAAATATGCAACCTAGTTCCGGTGAAAAGTTGAGCAAAATAAGGAAGCATAGTCAATATAAGTTTGGGCATTGATCAATCAGGAGGAAATACAGATCTACTCCAAAGATAATCAACCACAGTTTAATCATTTTACCTAAAGGCAAAGGAACCTAGCTAGGTCTCCCATTGCAGGCAATCTCAGGCACACTGTCAAATGGTCGATTTCATTATAAGCAGTCTGTTGGTCAACTGTCAATCTACCGTCAAACCACTAGTCAGTCAATCCATCAATCTTTTTAAGTTGTTCGCATCACCTGTCAGTCAATCCATCAGTCTTTTATCAAGTAGTTTGCATTCATAATCAGTCAAAGTCTATTCCCCAGTAGAGTCAGCTCAAAGTCGACTGTTCACTCTCGCTGGTGCAAGGAAAACACTGGAACCATGGCAAGGCAAAGTCAGTAGAATATCCTGGATGTCACAGATGTTTGAAAAAGATCAGTACACCTTGGGGGCAAGTACCAACAATTAGACCATCTGAGCCGGGGGCAATCCAGTTCAGCAGGTCGGATGTATACAGAGAGGCAAAGATACGTGCAATGGCTCAGGGTCACAACTCTCACTCCCTCATGTCCAATTCATTCAAATTTTCAAACTCATTGTCATACTCTCTAGAACTCTTGCTTATTCTTATCAGCAACCTATTTCGATCTCTCCAGGTGAAGCAGTCGGGCGGCTGTCTTTATCTTCCTTATCTTGCTTTCCAGTCAGGCAATGGGGCCGTTGTCTGCATTGTATTGCATTCCCTTTCAGTGAGACAATCGGGCGGTTGTCTACACTATATTGGCTTGCTACTAGGCGAAGCAGTCGGGCGGCTGTCTTTACCCTCTTTATCTTGCTACCCAGTCAGACAATGGGGCCGTTGTCTGTACTGTGTTGTATTCTCCTTCAGTGAGACAATCGGGCAATTGTCTACACTATCTTGGCTTGCTACCAGGTGAAGCAGTCGGGCGACTGTCTTGACCCTCCTTATCTTGCTACCCAGTCAGACAATGAGGCCGTTGCCTGTACTGTGTTGTATTCCCCTTCAGTGAGACAATCGGGCGATTGTCTACACTATATTGGCTTGCTACCAAGCGAAGCAGTCAGACGGTTGTCTTTACCCTCCTTATCTTGTTACCCAGTCAGGCAATGGGGCCGTTGTCTGCACTGTGTCGCATTCCCCTTCAGTGAGACAATCCGGCGATTGTCTACACTATCTTGGCTTGCTACCAGGTGAAGCAGTCGGGCGGCTGTCTTTATCCTTATTTATCATTGTCAGACAATCGGACGGTTGTCTACTGGTTCGCTTCCCTTTCACTAATCAAGGAGTATACTGTCACGGTTGTGTGACCGGGTGTCAGTTGCGGCCTCCAGTGAAGTTCTTCTTGCTCTACTAGCTCACTAATCAAGGGGTATGCGGATGCGGTCGTGTGACCGGGTGTCGTTTACAGCCTCCAATGACGCTAATCTTGCACCCATCATTGCTTTGATTCATCTCCGGTAGATGGTTGTGCGATCAACCTTCACCTCATTTTCGATGAAATGGTCTTGTGATCGACCCTCACCTCATCTATCTTCGGTGAAATGGTTGTGTGATCAACCCTCACCTCATCTATCTTCGGTGAAATGGTTGTGTAATCGACCCTCACCTCATCCATCCTCAGTGAAACGGTTGTGTGATTGACCCTCACCTCATCCATCCTCAGTGAAACGGTTGTGTGATTGACCCTCACCTCATCTATCATCGGTGAAACGGTTGTGTGATCGACCCTCACCTTATCTATCCTCGATGAAATGGTTGTGTGATCGACCCTCATCTCATCTATCCTCGGTGAAACGGTTGTGTGATCGACCCTCACCTTATCTATTCTCGATGAAATGGTTGTGTGATCGACCCTCATCTCATCTATCCTCGGTGAAATGGTTGTGTGATCAACTCTCACCTCATCTATCTTCGGTGAAGAGGTTGTGTGATCGACCCTCATCTCATCTATCCTCGGTGAAACGGTTGTGTGATCGATCTTCACCTCATCTATCTTCGGTGACACGGTTGTGTGATCAACCTTCACCTCATCTTCGGTGGATGGTTGTGTGATCAACTTTCACCTCATTTCCGGTGAAACGGTTGTGTGATCAACCTTCACCTCATCTTTGGTGGATGGTTGTGTGATCAACTTTCACTTCATTTCCGATGAAATGGTTGTGTAATCAACCTTCACCTCATCATCGGGTGGAATGGTTGTGTGATCAACCTTCACCTCATCTTCGGTGGATGGTTGTGTGATCAACCTTCACCTCATCATTCGGTGGATAGTTGTGCGATCAACCTTCACCTCGTCTACGGTGGAATGGTTGTGTGATCAACCTTCACCTCGTCTCTGGTGGAATGGTTGTGTGATCAACCTTCACCTCATCTCCGGTGGAATGGTTGTGTGATCAACTTTCATTTCATCTCTGGTGAAATGGTTGTGTGATCAACCATCACCCTATCTCCGTTGAAGCGGATACATGTTCACTCCTCTCATCCATCATGCATCTCCAGCACTCCACATTTTTGTCTTGGCAAACTTAACTTAGTTTCAAGTTAGTTCATTATCATTTCTTATATTTTTCCAAGTTTCGCAGGTTTTACTGTGCAAAAATAGTGGTGATTTCAGTCTTTGTCGTTCGCTTGCCCGCACCCTCCGACAAAGAGGGGCAGCTGTAAGCACCCTATTTTTGCACCCCCTATCCCTCTTCCCACTTCTTCAAATGCTCCAAGGTTTACCCAAGCCCAAGCCCATTTGGCCAAACTTGTACCCAAACAACTCAATCAAGCCCAATTACTTAATTCCATTACCCAAGCCCAAGTAGCCAAGCCTAATTACCCAATTGTCTTAGGCAAAACTCAATTGCTTTAGTGAAAGCCTAATTACCATAGCCCAAGCCCAATTGTCATAGTTAAAGTCCAATAACCATAACCCATGACCCATCTACTAACAACCCATGATCCATAAGGTCTAGTCCACATACCCACATCCATTCAACCCATATCCAAGACCCACTAACTCAAGTCCACTTTCCACTTTCCTACAAAAGACCTTTTATTTTTTCTTCAAACCCCAAATAGCCCCATTTTTATGTTTACACACCTTTTTGACCACTCAATCATCTCTCACCAAGTACACACCTTTTTGACTAACCAATCACCTCCCATACTCCCTTACACCTCTTACAACTCATTCTTACACCTCTTACAAAATAATTAATTCTCTTACACTCCTTTTGACCACCCAATCACTTCTCATCAAGTACATACCTTTTTGATTACCCAATCACCAACCACATCAATTTTGACCAACCAATTACCTCCTTTCTTCTCACCCAACCCTCTATCAATCACCAAATTGCCACAATCCCTTGAAACCTCTATAAATACAAGACTCTCACAAGCCATTTCTTCCACCTCCAAAATCCCAAGTGGAAACCCTAGCTCTTCCTCCTCTCACCCCTTTTATTTCTTTTTAGCCTTGAAGAAAGTTAGAAGAAGCCAAAGTTTAGAGTGTGTAGAGAATTCTAGGAGTAAAAGCCTAGAGTTCTTCACTAACTCTCTTCCTTTGTGGACTCTAAAAACTCATCACCTCTTGGAGCATTGGAGAAGTAGTGTTGGAGGAGTAGGCACTCTTCCTTTTATTCTTTATCTTTTTCTTTAGTTCATATCTTTTTTTTTATTTGTAGTCCTCTTCTAGAATAATTTGGAAAGACATTTCTTTTCTCAAGTTTAGTTGGGTCTCTCTACACCAATCTAATGGTGTAGAGGGACCCCACCTCAAAAGAAAGGAGATGTCTTATTTTTTCTCTCATGTAAATATTTCTTTCTTTCATATGTACCCACTAGTGTGGATATGGGTAGGCCCATAGAGAGTGGAAGCTAAAGCTATACCTCTCTTTTTTATTTTGTTTCTTCATTTTGATTCTAGTCCTTCTTCTAGAATCATTTGGGAAACTCATCATCACTCAAATTTTCATAGTTGAATCTTATTACATCATTCATAATGGTGTAAAGGGATTACATTAGAGAGGAGATGATGAGTTTTCATTTTCTTCACTTGTCACTTTTTCATTTCTTTCTTTTTTTCTTCATGTTCTATTTTGAATGGATAAATGATGACTTAAGGACCTAAGGACTTAAAGAGGACTTTATCCAAAATGCCTCATATCAAAGACAATGGTATTTGATTTATTATCAACACCAATCCAACAAAATAGGTGTTGGCAATAGACCATTTACTATTCACAATGCACACCCCTCTTTATGTCCTAAATATAATCTTTTAGCCTAACTTTTCCTTAGTCTTTCTCTTGAATTAAATTTGACTTTAGTTAAGTTTGCCAAAATCTCACCTATATGAAAATCCAAAAAAAAAGAACATGATAAAATCTCAAAATACCAAAAACATTACAAAATCTCAAAATACCAAAAAAATCTAAAAATACCAAAAGACCAAAAACATGCTTGCTAGATCTTGGTTAGCCTACTCAACCATGGTTAACACCCTTCTAACCGCGGTTAGACCTAGAACTTGCACTTGACCAACCCGGTCAACTAAACCCTAGCCCCTAGGCTAGACCATTGACCACCTTATACACACACACACGCACCCTTAGCCTTGGCACGGGCTCATGTGCCAGAACTACGCTCGGTCTGATCTCACCCCAATGTGAGTACGTAGGCAACCCAACCCGGGTTCGACCCTAGCCCATCTAGCTTTCTTTCTTTCTTGGATTAGCATTTGATTAAACATTTAGACATTTTAATTAATATTGAGATTAAATTTGGCTTAAATTTAGGGAGTAGGTAACCATTGCAAAATGGGGGTCTTGGGGTGCCTAACACCTTCCTCATGACTTAATCGAACCGCTTACCCTAACTCTAATAAATCATTTGCCTTATCCAAATCAATCCGGGACCTATCCCTAAGAATGAATAGGTGGCGACTCTTAGTCAAACCACAAATGTGAAAGTGGGTAGAAAAATCCATGCTCACAATGGTATCGGAAATCATTGCTTGTAGTTGCTGGATAGAGAGCGAAGCAATTGATACTTGGTGACTGTCCCGAGTGGGATCTCGCGAGCCGGATGCATTCCGGTTTTGTTCCTCTGCATCACGATGTCCTTGGAGAGTGAACCCTTTGTTTTGTTCTTCCGCTTCACGAGGGCCTCGGAGATTGAACCCAGGGGGATTTATCGGTCCTTGATTGGATTCATCTGCTTGGTTATTCTGCTCCAAGCGGCTTACCAAGTTTACAATCTGGGCATCTTTATCCTCAACTGCCTTTATTAAATTTGCAATTGCGTTAGACATTTGTGCGATCTGTTCTTCAATCGTCGCTGCTTCCATCATCATGACAGACCTAATGGAGGTATGTGTCTCAGAATTTGAATGATTTTGATTCTGCACTTCTTTGGAGGCTCGACCTTGAGAAGGAGAGGTCACGGAAGATGTTTACCCTGCGCTAGACTGTGCATCGGAAGGATGATTGGATGACATACCCTCAGGCATCTTGGCCCGCGCAGTCGTAGTTTTGGAGATGCGTTGCTTGCGATGCTGGGAGAGGGCCCCAACCAAGTGAGAGGCGCCAGATTGCGTCATATGACGTGTTGCTCGCCGATCATCGCTGGTAGCTGGTGTAGATTCAGGTGCAGAAGAGGTTGTGTTCCTCTTTCCATGGATGGCGGTGGCTGCAACAACAGTTCTCTTGGGGGCCATTGCTACTGCTTAATTGTTTGCTGACTGAAAGATGAGAGGTAGAGAGTGTCCCACCGGGCGTGCCAAAAATTTGTCAACACAAAATTTCGTGGACGAAATAATGATGAACAAAATATTTTATTTATTTTCAGTTTGGTACAACTCTCAAGAAATCCTCTGATTAATAATCAGAAATTTCTAAAGTAGAAGATAAGGGCCGAGGCGTGATCTCGATCTTCTTTAAAAGTGTTGATGTAGCTTTTCCTTTCTTCCGGGCTTCGCGCTTAATCGGCTAGAAAGTGATTTTGGAGGAGAACTGGCTTCTTTGCAGCTTTGTCTTCTCCGAAATGATTTGATTTCTTTTCTTTGAAGGCTAGAGAATGCTTCTGAGTTCTCTTCTTTGGCTTCTTCTGAATTTCTCTCTCTGAATTTCTGAATTCTCCAAATCTCTAGCTTTGGGTCTTATTTATAGACTTTTAGAGATAAGGATCTCAAGAGTCCCACTCCATTTAGTAGTTTAAGAGACTTGAGAGATTAATCAGATTTTTTGTATTGATGGATCGACCCATTTATTAAGTGAGTGACCCATTTAGATTTGGACTTAGGTTTTGAGTTTATGGGCTTTCTACTTCGTGCCCAGACCCGAGCCGTAAGAGGCTCATGCCTTGTCATTAGGCTCAATTTAAATGTATAGGGCTTTTTAATGATTTTAGGCTCTTTATATAATTTTACCAGAGTGTAAGGACCTTTGCGTAAAATTAATAAATTTTAGGGTTCTACATCCACGTCTCCCCTCTAACTCATGTGCATTGCACTTGTCTCACTAGAGTCCCTCTTTCCACATTCTCAGCCCTTTCCTTCTCTCACGTTCAGGGGCAGAGCCAGGATTCTCTTACAAGGGCTAACAATGGGGGTTTGGGAGTGAATCCCCTGAATTTGTTTTTTGAGGGCTAAATTCATAGGCCATCGCCTTTGTTTGTTTCAGTTTGTAAAGAATATATTTTTTCTCCAAAGTTCGGGGGAGCTAGATCCCCCATCACCCCGACTCTACCTCTCTCCCAAGCTACACCCCATTTAATAGTATATATGATATTTTTTTTCCAAAATTTCAAGGGGGGCTTCAGCCCCCTGGCCCCATGTGGCTCCGCCCCTGCTCACGTGCATCGCACGTGAGGCCAGGGGTGGAGCCAGGATTCTCTTGCAAGTGGCTAACAATGGGGGTTCAGTATGCACGTGAGCAAGGGCGAAGCCAGGATTCTCTTGAAAGGGGCTATCAATGGGGGTTCGGGGGCATAACACTCAAATTTCTTTTTGAGAACAAAGTCATGGGCCATCGTGTCTGTTTGTGTCCGTTTGTAAATAATATATTTTTTCAGAAGTTTAGAGGGGGGGCCTCTACGTTAATAGTGTATGTTTTTTTTTGGGTGGTGTTAGGGGCACCCCATTTTATATGAGTACACCCCATTTTTTATTTATTTTTACCCTTCCAATTTTCTCTACTTTTAATAGCCGCAACCCACAGCTGTTCTTCTTTCTGTTTACTCGTTTTGCTGTTGGTTCTTCCTCCACTCTTGCTGAAGCTTTTGACATGTAAACATCCTATCCTCATGCAGTCATACATGCTGATCTACCAAAATGGGTTAGATCCTTCAGGAAGGAGGATGGCTCTCTGTTCTAGAAAAGACATTTGATTGGCTTACCTAAGCTCTAAAAAAATTGAAATCCTTCGTATACGCAAATGGATAAAAGTCCATGGAGTGGATCTCATGTCTATCTCAAAGTCCTTGAGATCTCATCTTTGCAAGACATTGGTCAACAAGAAAAATAGATTGTTGATAAGCTTTTGATCCAATGCCCTCCTAAACTAAATACTGTAGAATAATCCAATATCGAAGCAAACTATCCAATACCGAGCTTAGTTAACCACATACAACACATGTGAAGTTGATAGTCTCAGGACTTTTAATTCTTTAGAATGATAGTAGCAACTGCCTCTTTCTCCAATAAAATGCAAAAGGGAGGAGAATTGTATACGCTCCGCTGGATAGGTTGGAGGTGCATTGAAATATGATTCTTTAGTGGGGAATTTAATGGGGGGTTTTGTGGTGCTAGAAATTGCTATTTGTGCCTAAAATTGTAATTGATGTGTAGTTATAAATTTTATAGTTATTTTTTATTTATTTTTGGGGTGTACAAGTAATTTTATAAATTTAATGATGTTCAATGAATAATTTTCACTAATGGTGTTCCGTCATCAAAAAGTGGGGGGCTTCGGATTCTCTCTGGACCATGCCAGAAAGGTGCTCTTGGGCCACCACACATGAAGCGCCAGCTAGCTGGAGAAGTCATTTCATAGACCCCACTTTTGTACCACATGGCGCTTCATGTATGGAGGCCCGATAGCACTTTTCTGGCATGGGCAGAGAGAATCCGAAGCCAAAGTGGGGTGCGCCTTTTTTTTGGGCAATATTTAAGAGAGGGCTCCATCCTGGGCCCATGTGGCTCGGCTCCTGCATGAGGCTCACTAGAATATTATAATGACAAACCTACCCTTACTTAGCCAAACACTAAACTGATTTCATAAAAAAAGCTCCTGCAAAAGAGCAGAAATCTTCGATGGAGAACATGACTTTTTCAGGAGGTATCATAGAAACCCTAATTCGCAGAGGATGGTGTTTCAAAGACGTTGAAGAGGTCAAGGGTCTGATTCAAATACATATTGCTACGATTGGCGATACTAGTTCTGCAGATTCCGTTGAATCTGAGCTTTTAAACATGGATTTGAGAGCTATTGGAGGGAAGTCGTTACCTGATTCTTCTGCAGTGAAAAAATTATCCCATCTTCAAGGACCAAAAGTTCTTCAGGCAAAGCTCTTCATCATCTTTATTCTGTCTTTTGATTTCTGGGTTTTCTTTAGTGAGCTGGGGTTTTGTTGAATTTCACTGATTTCCACTTACCTTTAATATTTTTTACTCTTTATGATTTTTATATATTTTTTATTATTATTTTAGTTTATTGGTTCTGTTGAGCTTGATCACTTGTTATATATCTGATTGTTTTCTGACCTCTTCTCCTTTTAAAATTAAACAGATAGTTTCTGTAAAAGACATATATCATAGCAACATCGACGGTTACTTGAGAAATTCAAATAACCCGCGACTCTTTCGACTCGGCCTCACTGATGGACACTCGGAAATAATTGCTATAGAGTACTCTCCTATACCATCAATTGCTGATGATATTATTCCTGGGTCTAAGGTATTCTGGCTTGCTTTAGTTTTGTAAAGCTCATTGAAATGCGTTTAATTGGGTAACTGCTATATCATAGAGCTTTATTAGATAAAAAGGTGGTTTTTTTTTAGGTTATGTTTCTATGTTATTCTAGACATGGGAAGTACCTGTTTCTGATGTTTATGAATCTGTGACCTAAAACTTTATGTACATGACGTTTTTGCAAAATGCCATTCTCATCAGAGAGCTGATTATGGAAAATATAGCATTAAACATTTGTATTTTCTTGCCACGCGATATATGACATAACATGTTATGTAACGCCATTGTTGTGAATGTCGTTGATTATATGTTTTAGACTGTTTAAAATATATGAGTGCGAGTTGGAATGCTGGAACATTAGCCCACTGGAATATCCTACATAAGGTGTTGCTCCCGCTTCCCTACTGTCCTTACTCATTCCACTACCATCATTACTGGAGTTCCCTCCATATCACCATTGACCTGATGAACTGTGTAATTTTTGTCATTTTGAGAACTTCTTATTGCAAGGTTCCATGAAGGCAATCTAATGATCTATATCATAAAGTGTAAATGAGGATATTGATTTAAATTATTATATGCAAATGAGTATGCATTCCTGCTTAATTTTTTTTCTCAAAATTTTGTTGAGACCATAATTTCTTTCTACAACTCATCCTTTGTGCAAGTAAACTCGCACCTTGGCTGCTTGGTTAACTTGTAATTAACCTGAAGTGTCGATAAACAGTAATTATGAAATGGGTAATGAAAATGGAATTCCTAAGAACAGAAAGTGCGACAAGAAGGAGACCCTATGCCTACCCTTGGATTCGTCTTTCGATTATGCTCAGGCTACTGCGTGAACAAACTTATCAGGAGGAAAATGGTGTCAAGATAAATTGTATGCAAAATATATCTTTAGTATGATGTGATTTTCGACACGTGCTTTTTTGAGTTTGTTTATATCTTATTAGTATTGCAGTTCAAACATGTGCTATAGCCAATCTAGTGCTTCTTCTGCTTGTCTGTTTTATGCTCATGGTTCCCAACGAACTGACATCTATAAATACCATGTCTACATATTATCAATTTATCATTAACACCATTTACGTTTTCACGCTCTGGTCTGTAGGTTCGTTTGGAAAACAGAGCTGCAATACATAGTGGCATATTATGTCTGAATTCTAAAGTGATAACCGTATTAGGAGGTACTGTGCAATCACTTTATGAAGAATGGCAGATGAGTCGGAAATACTCAGGTTTCTCCCGCTCATCCTTGAGGTTATCTCAGAAAGATGACGGTGGTGGTCCTCCACCATTTGAAAAGTTGCAAATTGAGCCACGCCTGCATCAGTTTTCTCAGCCAGGCAGTTCTTCTTGTCAGTATTCTAAACCTTATATTTTTAATTTTCCAAGTTATTCTGCAAAAATATAAGTTTCTTTTAAACTGTTTCGTATTGCCAGATTCTGTTTCCTAGTGTTGTGAAATGCACTTCTGGAATTAACTTGGTTTCATGACGTGTAGTGGAAGAAGAAAATAAGGCATAGACCTCAGACTAACATCTGGACATTAGTTTATAGACCTTCTAACAACATTTGTGGCAAACACAAGTGGGTGTCAATTAGAAATCAATGGAAGCATAAACTGTTTTAAGGTAGGGTTCTTGCATCAATCAAGATAATATTGATGCTATAATGAAAATTTCTAAACCTGTTGGAAAACTGGTTCAAATAATCTGTAAATCAGATGGATCTGTAAGATGCATTTATGTATGGAAAAATCAAGCAGCAAGTGTTATGAGACAATTCCTCAGAACATACAGTCTAGAAGAATACCATCATGTGTGCTTACTCAATGAGGCCACCTTTTCTCGGTTAATTTCTGCTCCTTGGATCCATTTTGAGAAATGACATCAGGTCTACAGTCTACCTGGAGAAGGCTACTGTTGATCAAGGACGGACCTTCTTTGTCAGTGAAGAAAGTTATTTGTAGATCTTATTTTCTATGTAGATGTCATTATATTCACAAGAAGCAAGAAAGTTGAAAGAGACAAAAAAGTTTCCTTATAGAGATCTTGGGGTCCTTGGACATATGTCTTGGGCATTGAAGTAGAACAATGTATAGAATGCCAGAAACTTAAACAATATGAATAAATTATTCAAAGGGTTTGAAAAGAAAAGCTTGGTAACCTATTCCATGCTAATTAAAAGTGAATTGAGAGTTGATGAATGGCTTTAGAAGATTTAACCATATGCATGCATATACCTGGAGAATTGGAATATTTCACTTCTACCATACCATAATTGGCGTCAGTGGATGATGGTGGTGTGTATCTCATTTGTGTCCTCCATTCTTATCAATGGAAACTGGGTACTTTTGAAGCTCTAGGGTTTGAGGCAAGGGGAACCCCTCTCCTCGTTCTTTTTATCCTTGCCTCGGAAGCCTTGAGTAGAATATTGACCAGAGCAGACAAACCTGTTTTTGAAGGCTTCACCATAGAACAAGAAAAATTAAGAATCTCTCAACTTCAATTTGCAGATGACACTTTCGTTCTTTGCAGAACCTATTGTTGGTAGTTATTGTCGGTTTTAGCTCACCTTTAGGTGTTTATTAAGATGTTTCGAAGCGGTGTCATGTCTAAATGTCAATTTTTCTAAGAGTGAGATCGTGAAAGTCGGAGAGGTTCTAGACATAGAGGAATTAGCAGCCTGCTTAGGTTGTAAGGTATGGTCCCTACCATATGTGTATCGAGGTATTTCTCTCGGTTTGGTTTTAAGGCTAAGGCGGTGTGGGCTCTAATGTTGGAGAGGTTTGCAAGTAGATTGGTAGGATGGAAATTGATTTTTAAATGGGAATAATTAACACTCATCAAAAGCTCCTTGTGCAGCCTCCGCACGTATTTTATGGCTACTCTAACCATCATGTATTCCATAGCACCAAACTTGAGAAAATGCTGAGGGAGTTCATATGGAACGAGAAAGGCGATGGATTTAAATATCATTTGGTAGCATGAGAACAAATTTGCCATCCAAAAAGATGAGGTCTGAATTTGAAGGCATTAGTAAAAGTAAATAAGACATTGCTAGGTAAATGGGTGTGGAGTTTTGGGGAGGAACATAGGAGCTTATGGAGATCAGTGATGGTTGCCAAATACGGGTGGTCATGTTGTTGGGTTCCAAGGGAGGTCAGGCACAGATTGAGGGTTGTGGAAAGGCATCTTGGTTGTGGCAGGTATGATTTCGCCCAACATCAAGTTTATGGTGGGTAGTAGGTCAGAGGTTAGGTTCTGGAAGGATTTGTGATCTGGGTTGACAAGTATTAAGGATAACTTTGGTAATATCTTCCTTCTAGCCCTCCATAAGGGCACGATAGTTAGGGAATATTAAGAGATGAGTGCAAGCGAGGTGGTGTGATGCTCAAAGTTAAGGCGAGATCTGAATGATTGGGAAATAGACGACATGAGTCGTTTGTTGGAGCGTCTTTATTTTTCTCTCTCGTGTTCTCAAGGCAAGGATTGTAAGATTTGGTCTAGAGGCCATAGTGATCGATTTTTAGTGAGATCATTAGTACAATCCTCTGGATATGCTCATTCGGTTCCATTTCCTCATAGGATTGTTTGAAATCTTGGGATTCCCTCAGAGATATATTTTTTTACTTTGGAATGACGCTTGGAATAAAATTCTTACATGTGTGACAACTTAAAAAATAGAGGGTGAAAGATGACTAATTGCTACTTTTTGTGCCTCTATGCGAAAGAGTCGGTGGATCATTTGTTTTTGCACTATTCTATCATGCATGAGATTTGTGATACTTCCTCTATCGTTTAGGCATGGATTGGGTCTTCTCTTATTTCTTTCATAAATTCTTATCTTGTTGGTCTATGGTAAGCATGGAAATAAAAATTGCCGAAACCGATATGAAATAGGTGATACATAAAGGTTTCGGTAGGCCCCTATACTATATTAATACCGATACAAAACGGGCGATACGTATTGTTTATTAGTTGTTTATATTTTAATTCATTGTGTAATTGTAATTGTGTTTGCTACTTCGTCTTTGTGTTGCTTCCTATGACTTTATATTTGGTAAATTTGATTCTTATAACTTATTTGATTTTAAAAAAAAATTTAAGTTGATTTTTTTCTTAAAAAAAAAAATTATACGTATCGTTCAATACCGATACGTATAAGTTTTGGTTGGGATCGATACATCCCCTGAAACCGTATTTTTAATCCTTGATGGTAAGTGCGGATAGTATCTAAGAGACAATTTGGTTGGTTCCACCTGGAGCCATATGATGGACACTTTGGAAAGAGAGGAACAAGAAAGTGTGAAAACTCATCCTCCCCTCTAATCCATATTTGTTCTTGCATTAGACTTCTAATCTTAGAGTAGTGCTCAATCCGGTGTACATGTGAGGATTTGGGAGAATTTATGGCACATGAAAGCGAAGAGGATGTCATAGGTAAAGGGGCATTTGTAATTTTTTTTGTCTCTTCTTTTCTTGAGTTTATGCGCTTGTAAACTCCGTTTCTTTCTTTGCATTTTTTGTACTTCGTTATTTGGTGATAAAATGATGCTTACCGATAAAAAAACTGATAGTAACTAAAATATATCATTTCAGTCGTTGGCATACTTTGTATGTTAGTATGGTTCTTTATTGTTTCTCACATTGGGGGCATTTAAGTCATTCTCCATTTGTTTAAAAATTTAGTGCATTAATCGTATTTTATCTGTGCAATAAATTCCTTTGTGCGCAATCAATCCCCTTGGGTCATTTTAACAATAGTTTCTCCCCCAAGGTGCTATCAAACAAGCTTCTATAAGTGTAATTCATCAAATATCACATGCCGATGTATGCTAGTTCACTTAATTCTGTTACATATCAGTGAAGACCCTCATGTTGATCATTATCTCTAAGGAAATAACATTTTACAGATTTCCTATTCTGTAATCTTTAGTGATATGCAGGCCGTTTTCTGTGATATAGTTATAGAAAGGTGCAACGTTTGTCCTCCCTCAAATGGATGGATCTGAAAGGGTGGATCTTGATTTTTCCAGTTGACAGCCATAATCCATGATGGGATATAAAATAGCATAACTATTGTGGGGAAATGTGATCATGGGGTTGATGGCAATATGAATATAGAAGATTTATGTGGTTCGTCACCTGAGTGACAACATCCACATTAGAAGACGCTCTTAGAGCTTCCCTTATAAGTGAAGATTAAAAGATACAAGAGATTCCACTAAAAGTGAGGATTAGAAAATAAAAGATCTTCCCTACTCTCAAATACCCTTAGAACACTCACCAAGTGATACTCATACAAGAGCACGCTCCCTTAGAATTACTAAGATATCTAAGAGCCCACTTTTCTCAGGGGCCACACTCATTCACTGAGAGCACCCTCTTCACGAGAGCCACAATCAAAACAGAAACTGTACAAAAATATCCAATAGTCTCCTCGAGAGTTGTACTCTCACTCATTGTGGGTATACTATCCACAAAAGCCACATTGAGATACCCAAGAGTTACTTAGACTCTCGGACACTAGATGTTTCCCATAAACTTGCATCCCAAGCCTTTTCATAGTCTCGAACCCACCTCCATATTGAGTAGGAATAGCAAGTGTACAAAGATACTCAAAAGCCCAAATCTCAAGCACAAAGTGTACAAAGATACTCAAAAGCCCACTCTTTCCAAGAGTCACACTCACTCACCAAGATCACACTAAGATACCCAAGAGTTACTCATACTACAAGCCTATCATAGTTTAAAACCTCGTCAAAATCGTTACTTAACGGTTTCGGTAAACTCCAAGCTGTTATGATTCACGGAACCTGGAAAATAGAATTTTTTGGTCCTAACATTCTCCCGCTTGATAGACCCGACAAAACCTTTGGGTGACGTGTGCCTCTCTCTTTCTCTCCCCTTCCTAGAATGCGCTTTTAATAGCATAAAAATATCAGAGTACATTCAAATATAAAACTTAGAAGGAGAAGTAGAGAACAAAGTAGGGGTTTCGTCATTGTTTTGGTCACAAGGTAATGGTGTTACATAGCTGTTTCTGCCCTGCTCGTTACACATGCTGAAACCATTATCTAAAACATTAAAGCCTATGCTCCAGGCCCTTGTAATAAGTTTCTGCACTCCTTGATCGAATAGCAATAACAAGTTGCATCCCAAGAAAAACCCTTAAATGCGATAAACCATAACTTAAAAGGCACAAAAAAAATATTGGGTGGTACTTCAGCAGCTCCACAAATCGACTCCACAAAGAATTCTGGGTGAATTCCAATGTAAATGAGAGTTATATTATGTTTGAAACATGCTAGTGAGATCCTTACGTGGACCATTGTAGCCGAGGAAGATGCATTCTTCAGACTTCGTATTACATTAACATCTGGATTTATGTTACACGGCAAATTTAACATAAATTTGACTGGAATAATTAACAAGAATAACACAGACTTGAGATTCACTATTATAGGAAAGGGCCTCATACATTGCAAGCCCGGGCAAGATTGAGGCCATTCTTGTAACAAAGTTAAAACTTAAAAGGGGAGCTCATGACTTTCCAAGTTGAAATCCATGTCATATAATCTGATTTAACTTTTTTTAAAAATATCAATAGATTTCGAAACCCTATCTGCCTTCCATAATGGGATATCTAACTCAACATGATTTTGAGAGGACATGCTGAAGATTAGGAGGAGTAGGTAGGGGTAGAAAGAAACTTTAAATGATCTTCCTTGATGAGAAAGACACAAAAAGGTGCCCTGCTTGGTGGTATAGGTTCAAGGGTTCGGATTGATCAGCCATCATGCTTTAGTTTGCTCATTTATGTCCTTTCTTCTCTGGTAAATCCTGGACAGGCCTCTAATTGCAAATGAATGTATAGAAGATAGGCTAAGAAAAGATGAGCTGGGCATTCTCTGTAAGATTGACATAGAGAAGGCTTACGACCATGTGGGGTGGGGCTTCCTGGAATATCTTCTTGGTCGAATGGGCTTTGGAATAAAATGGAGAGCTTGTATGTGAGCTTGTTATAGGTTAGTTTGTTTCTCCGTGCTTATAATGGGTCCCCGCATGGATATTTTCGAAGCTCTCGAAGCATCCGACAAGGAGATCCGCTCTCCCCACTCCTGTTTATTATCGTTTTCGATGCCTTGAGTAGATTGATCCAGAGGGTCTCACTATCGGTCTAGGAAGGTTTTTATGTTGGTCGGAGCAATCTTCCTATTTCCCATCTTTTGCTCATGGATACTCTCTTATTTTTGTGAAGCATCTTCTAGGAAACTGGCTTTAGTCAGATGCTGTTTTGATGTTTTGAAGCGGTATTGGGCTTGAGGATCAATTTTGGGAAGAAGATGTCCTGTTCAGAGTGGGTGAGGTTCTAACCCTGGGTGAGTTGGCAGATGGTCATTGAAAGGTTACCTTTGAGTGCTCTGTTTAAAGCTAAACGGTATGGGGCCTGTTCATTGAAGGTTCTCCTCGGTTACAAGGTTGCAAAATTTCATATCTATCAAAAGAAGGGAAGCTCACACTTCTTAAAGCACCCTATGCAGCCCTCCTAACATAAGTATCATTTGTAGATTGGAAGTATAATTTGCAGCCTAAATCGTGTGGCGGCCTTATTATATACAATCTTGCAAAGGTCAAAGGTCCTTATGGGCAAATGGCTCTAGCACTTTACGCAGAGGAGGGGAACCCTTTGGAGAGCGGTTATTATAGCGAGGTTTGGGGAAGGGACAGATGCGTCCCTAGGCAAGGGCCTGCGGCCCCAATGGGCATCGGGGTGTGAAGCAGTCATGCAAGGTTGGGACGAGTTCATGATGCGCACTCGGCTCAAGATGGGTTCGGGGGGAACAATCAATTTTGGTTTGGATCATTGGTGTGGTCCCACGTCCCTGAGTCAGGCTTACAAAAACCTTTATCTTTTAGCTTCAAACAAGGAGGTGTCGGTTGCCGAGTACTTAGATTGGAGGGAGGAGGTGCCTCGGTGTGGACCCCAAAATTGAGGCGCAATTTGGATTCGGACACTCAAGGACTTGTTGCGCCTTCTTTCCCATCTTCATCAGGATTCCTAACTCATGAGGGACAATCAAGTTTGGTGCCCGGACAACGAGGGCGATTCTCCGTAAGATCCTTTTCACAATTTGCAAGCTGGGTTGAGTACATCTTCCCTCATCAGTCTGTGTGGTTTTCTTTGGTCCATCTAAGGTTCTTTTTTCTCAGTGTGGGGCAAACAGTTCTGATAAAATTCTGCAATAGTGATCACTTAATGCATAGAGGTGGTGCATGTATAACAAATTTTTATGTGCCTTTAGCGAAGGAGTCAGTTTTTGTAGAATCATTCTATGTACATTGTTTCTTATAGCGAGAGAGGTGTTGGTCCCATACATCCTTTTTCATCTTTGCATCCTTTGGATCTTTTCTCGATTCCTCCAGAGTTTCTTATCTTGTTGGTGTTGGCTTTCAGTGTAATACCCCTCTCGGTGGGTTTGGTGTGGCCTTTTCTCCTAGGGGTGATAGCTGGGTCCTGTTGAAGGGGAGGAATCAAAGAATTTTTTTAGGACTTTTCCTTTACTGTTCACAGGATCCGTCTGGGTTTGACTTCTTGGTCTGATTGGTGCTTGGTTGGGGGGGGTTGGGAGGGCAGACCCTTGGGACGATATCTTCACTTTTGTAGTTCTTCCTTATATTGCCTTTTGTTTGGTGTTTTGTGTTGTTTGCTTGAGTTATTCTTGGTTTTTACTCTTGGTGAACCTGGTTTTTTGCTCCTTGTTCTGGTCTTCTTATATATTATATCTATGTTTACTGATAAAAAAAACGTGCCTCTTACTTTCCATGTGCTATATAGTCATAAGTGTACTTATTGGGGTTGGGGAAAGCCTTAGAGCTATATGTGTAATATCCGAAGGTGTTGGCAGTGATCTAGATTCGTATCAATAGCGAACTAGTTATCAATTTTCTTTGACAGAGTATGCAGAAAATCCCGAGTGGGTCGGTGCGGATACCCGAAGGGACTAGTCCTTGGCTTCGAAGGTTTTGGGACACCCTCCGTTACCAAAAAAAAAAAAATGCAGCCTCTTACTCAGTGTTCATCTTTAAATATGACAGATATTGAGATCACTTTCACATGTAAAACAATTTACTAGGTACCCTTTCAATGAGAGTCCGCTCTAAAATGCTTAAAGAAAAAATTGAGACATTCTGCTAGAATGCTGTGCTAAAACCTTCTAGAAGTTGTTTAATTCTGGGTAATAATGTCATTTTATATGGTCCTGCATGATAGGGGCATAGGCTTCTATATTATATTATGGTGGTTATATATATATATATATATATATATATATATATATGGGGAATGCTATCCCTTCACTCAGACTAGGGAACTTGTTAACCTTATATAATATATATGGTCTCTTATCTTTGGAAACTCGTGCTAAATTATTAAAAATCCTGTCCACATGCAACTCATAAACAATAGGTGATGGTGTGCAGATTCTGACTCTAACATCGAAAACCATTGTGACCTAGCATGGTGGAATTGGGTGGAAACTCTGGGTTCTAGACAAAGTGGAAAGAATCAAGCCTCAATTCTGAAAGCAGATAAGTCAGATGGTGGTCCTCGAAATAGCTTCTCTAACTAGAAAGACTGAAGAGAAGCCAAACCTCCTGAATCCAGACCAAAAGAAGGTATAATTGCACTGCGGTTGTCATAGAGACCATTTTTTTGTTTTAGTTTGAGAAGCTCCATCTACTTCAGTTTGTAGTTATACTGTTGTAACGTGTAAGCATCTTCACTTTTTCAGTGGCCCGAGCTGTTCCTGTTCAAAAGACTGAAGAAAAGCCAAGCATCTCCGAATCCAGACCAAAAGAAGTATAATGTCACTTCGGTTTTGTCATGAGCCTTTTGGTCTAGTTTGAGAAGCCACCATATACTTAGTTGTGTAAGTTATACTGTTGTAAGCATCTTCACTTTTACAGTGGCCGAAGCTGGTCCTGTTCAAAATCAAGCTGCTGCCCAAAAACTCCTACAGAAAATGAGTCAGCCAGCCGAGATGACAAACTTCAGAGGTGCAAAATACAGAGGGAAAGAGAAGCAACAAGAGCCAGCAGTTTTCACTCTAGAGAATGGGAGAGGAGAGGAGAAAAGGAGGGTAAAGCCTCTAGAAAGGTTGGGCTTCAAGACAGTAGCCGTGATGAGGAGCTCGCGTGGCAGCTTCAAAATCAATTAGACTTGGTGGAAGATTTCCAGGTCCACATCTTTACTCTTGATTGTGGATTGTTATTATGATCGTGATAATGTCTGAAATTTGTTTTGATGGTATTTTGGTTTCCAACTTGTTTAGGCAAAACGGGTCGAAACGGAGGCGAGAGAAGATCGGATGAACATGTTCAATTTAATAGAAGGGAGAGAAGGGTAAACCAAGGCCCCAGACGGAATTTAGAGGGAGAGGAAGGGGAAGGGGGAGGGGAAGGGGAAGAGGAAGGGGAGGGGGGAAGGGGGAGATTTGGTTGACTTGTACTCTCTATTATCATATAGCCATCTGTCTTTATGGCAAGTATTCGTTTTGTAAATCACGAGTTGCAATCTCTTAAGAATTCCTCTCCATATGCATAAGTCTAATGCTGTTACTGACAAAGCTCATTGATTCTGTGCTGAGTATGGGTACCATCTTGAACCCAAGGGAACCCCAAAATGTGATAGTGATAATTCTTCTGAAGCAAAGGTATGCATTTACTTTGCTAACTGTAGGGGCCATTGTTCTGTAGATTCAATGAGCATTTGTGGATGCTATGTTTTTGCGTTGCATGATGCTCTGTATTTCATCTGTGTGATACAATGTTTCAATAATCGTTTTGGAGGTGTGTACATTGGTCTGGCAGAAAACCATTATGTAATTTGTTACAGTTACGTAAGGCTGTTACATCTGAACCTGTTAATGCCCGTTGAAACCCTATTCTTTTCCCCATTGGTAGTTCTAGATATTCTTTTTAACGCTTAATTGAATCCAGCACAACAGACACACACACATTTAGAGAGAGCTTGACAGCCCAGTCATTTCTCTCTCTAACTCGTTACAGTGACAAACCAACAGAGAAAGCGGAGGAAGAGAGTGGGACCACTGATGTGGCTGAATTTTTAATCTATGGTGTGGGACTCTTCTAAACGAGGTAATGTATCCGTGTCAGGCACGTATCCAACTCTAACAAAAAAGTAAACGGGCTGGTTGGGCACTTCTGGATTTTTCCTTTTATTATACTTGTTATTTACACACCATAAATTGACATGGACCAGAAACAGGGCTCTAGTTATCCTTTAGAAGGTTTATAGGTGATGAATACAACACTATTACACATGGGTGGTAGTGCCCTCTTTTTTGGGATATGATATAATAATAGTCACCCAAAATAAATATGATGACGAAAAAATTGAAATAACCCCCCCCCCCCCCGAGTCCGAATCCTATTTTGGGGCGGATCGCCAAGCTGACACCCTGACATCCGTGTTGGTATTCCGAACACTTGTGTCAATTTTCTTTGTAAAGCTTTGGGACATTTGACATCATGTTTTTTATTTTTTTTAAATTTATTTTGGTGACGACAACAGGTGAGGATCAATATTTCGATGTTGTGATGGTGGGACCCACTGCTTTGATTGGTTTTTTATTTTTGGTAATTACCCTTAAGGATGTTATGTGGAAGGGGCTTCTAAAAATAGGGAAGAATGCTTCGATTAATGCATGGGCCCAGAAAAAAAAAACCTAAAATGGCAAAATTCTGTAAAACTTTAGACCCAATATTACCCAACTGGAGGATCTTTTCAATCCACCTAAAACAACCTCCGGCCTCTTAGCATTTTAATTAGATTTTTCTTTAGTGAAAAAGCCCAAGACCCCAAAATTTGAACTCTAACTTGCAAAGTCTTAACCTTCTAACAACTTCCGATAGGACAACTTTCTGTTTTATGATACAAGAATTTTGAGATTGCATGAAGTACAAATACGATTCCCAGGGTGCATGGAAAAGTCATTAGGGGTGGTTTTCTCAATGTAGTAAGGATAGATACAGTTTTATGTTTTTGTATGTAGGATTGAGTAAAGTGGGTTTACTTGTACATGGGTTTGCAATTCAAGGGCCAACAAGGTTAAGTGTGGAAAGGCAAGACAATATCAACTTGGCACCATATATTGGTTTTGGTGAGTTGAGCAGAGCAGTTATGTTCCTTACTATACTGGGCCGATACACGAAAGAGTGAAAATAAATGAGTTTCCCTTGCCCAAATTAGTGCAATGGGCTGATCCATTAATGCATTTATATGGCCCTATGATGAGGGTTAGAAGAGAGTTACTCAGTTAGGCATGTAAAACATATATCTTCAATGAAACAAGAATTATCTTCCATGCGAATCGACCAGCCACCAGAGTGTAACTACATCATAAGGCTAATTAAATTTGTTGATCATTTGCCAAGTGCGGGTCGGTAGACCCGAAAACCCTCTCTCAGGACTTGAATTATTCTTCACCATTGTGTTCTCATAATTAAAACTTGAAGTGCCTGTGTTGTTTGTATATCAAGTTCTTGAATTAACCATCCTGGTGCGTGGGAGCTGACAGCGAATTATTTTGGAATATGGCTCATCTACAGAACCAAAGAAAATTGTTCAAAAATAATGAATCACGTGTGAGAAATCTTCTTTATTGATGGGGGAACATTAAACTTTCATGTGGAATGCCATTTTCCTAGTCTGCAGGATACTTGATTTATACATTCCAATTGACCAGGCACACAACCGTCGATTTCCGGCACTTCATATGTTGGAAGTAGATTTGGCATTGTGTCTAAAATAAGATCAAATGGTGAAATCGTTGGCTTGTACACAACATTATGAAATGCCATATATTAGGGTCTGTAGGAGAGGTACCGCCGTTTTCCTCATAGTCAGAGCATGCTCTGGGTGTAGTTTAAATGATATTTAGGATTTTAACTGCTTTTTTGTAACAACTATTACAATGAAAGAGGACTTCATTACAGAACATTTTAGGGGGCCTGTCAGAAGCAGGATGCATTTTATTGGTGGACTTCTGAGCCGGTTCACCGGACCGTACGCTGTGTGTGTTGCCGTTTTTATTTTTTTTTTTTTCACTTCTCAGTTGTTTGGTGGCAAGGGAATAAGTGAAATATGATGTTACACAACGACCAAAAGCAGTCTTTGCATTGTGTTTCACATTTACCGTGCAATATGGGTTCGAGGAAAGCAGGTATGTGTCTGGTCCCCCTTCAGCCAAACGTACAACCGTAATTACCATCGTCATCCAAGAATACACAATTATGCGAAAATATTCATTGATATCTGCACAAAAGAGTTTTTTTTTTTGGAATTAAATTTCTTCTTCTATTGAGAGGCTAAGGAATTTAGCATGGTCCTTTTATAATTCATTTTGTTTCTTTTCTCTAGTAATTTAAAAGATGGATGGCTATGATATGATCCTAATTTTGCCACATGGCCAACTGAACAGAAATATGCTTCGGATTGTTCAAATAACCACGACCCCCCCAGCCAACCAGTAAAAGCGTGTATACGAAAAGTGGAGACTTCGACGGAAAAAACATTATGGAAAGTGAAGATGATCATTCACTTGATAATCTAATGGGAAACCCAATTTTAGTATCAATCCAACTTAGAAGGAATAACTACCCCAGGTTATGTTCCACAGCCGCTTTAGGAGTGCCACTCAGGGGGGTGGGCCCGGCGGGTAGAGGCCAAGGTCAAAGCCAACTCCAAAAACTAAATCTGTGTTGTCAATGGCCCACTTAACACGACTCCCTAACTTTTTACCCAATGTCCCTGACACACATAGGTCCAACCCGAGAGAAGCGC